>CAUYPK010135142.1:0-13629 GCA_963574355.1 Loris lydekkerianus
TTGTGGCAGGTGCCTGTGGTCCCAGCTACTTGGGAGGCTGAGGCAAGAGAATTGCTTGAGCCCAGGAGTTGGAGGTTGCTGTGAGCTGTGATGCCACAGAACTCTACCCAGGGTGACAACTTGAGGCTCTGTCTCAAAAAATAAATAAATAAATAAAATATATACATATATATGAAAAAAGGATTGGTAATTTTGAAAAGTTCAGGATACGACTTACTGTTTAGCTACATATTATTTCTTCCTTTCAATATATAAATTTACCATATGTTATGACAAAGTAATAAAAATCTTACTTTTATTATGGGTACACAGTGCTGTAATCATCTTATTTTTTAAATATTTAAAATTAATTTTTATTTGATGCTTTCTAATTGTAAATATTTATGGGATATAATTTGATATTTTGATACATATGCATACATATGTTATACATATAATGATCAAACCAGAATGGTTAGTGTGACTATTACCTCACATACTTAGTGTTATCATTTTCTGTGTGGTGAGGACATTTGAAAGTCTGATAGGTATTTGGTAACATACTTTACTATTAACCATCATCAACCTTTTGTACAATAGAATTCTAACAAGTGCAAAAAAGCAAGGATTAGAGGTGAAGAAATACATTTCTCATTTTATATGAATATATTCATATAAATGACAAAATAAAGAAAAAATAAAATTGATAAGAAAGTTTACTAAGGCTTTGAATACAAAAATCATATAAAATCAATATATAAAAATAACAGTTTTTTTTTTTTTTAAAGAAGAAGTGCCTGTGGCTCTGTGAGTAGGGCACCGGCCCCATATACCGAGGGTGGCAGGTTCAAACCTGGCGCCGGCCAAACTGCAACAAAAAATGGCCAGGCATTGTGGAAGGCAACTGTAGTCCCAGCTACTTTGGAGGCTGAGGCAAGAGAATCGCTTGAGCCCAAGAGCTGGAGGTTACTGTGAGTTGTGATGCCATGGCACTCTACCAAGGGCAATAAAGTGAGACTCTGTCTCTCTCTATATATATAAATATATATATATAAATAAATAAATAACAAGTTTTTTTTTTTTTTTTTTTGAGACATATTCTCACTTTCTTGCCCCCAATAGAGTGCCATGCCATCATCACACTTAGCTAGACATACCCTAAGGAGCTGGTTTTCATGCAAACCAGACGGGAACCCACACTCAGGCCAATTGTATCTGCATTTGCATTGAAATGAATGCATGATGATTAATATCCTGTTTCATTTACCTACTGGCTTATGAAAGATGGATTGAAAGTCACAGCCTAAACAGGGAGCTAAAAGAAATTCCAATTGAAGAGCTGCTGCTTTAGTCAGGATCAAAAGGCAGGCAGGTGTGAAAGCATGGCATCAGTAAATCAGTTGTCAGTTTTCAAAATTCCTGAGAAAGTCTCTATTTTTCTATTTATCTCCTCTGGACAACGAAGTTCAGTCGAAGCAGAAGACACAGCCATGCAGCATGGATGGTGAGTTTCTCACACTAACTCCCTGTGCCACGGGCTGGCCCGCTCTACGGTACATTACTGTCTGTCTGTCAAAATGAAGAGGAAACTGAAAGGGGGGATTACTCAGATAATTCAGGTCAAAAATAAGTTCTCTGCAAACATCCAGACTGAGGCAAACATGTTTTCCATGGTTCATCTCATCCTGATAATTGCCTTAATCCTCCATTTCGTTTTGCTTCTGTAGACAGCTTAATGGCAGTTAAGATTTCTTGGATCTTGCAGCATAAGAATAAATACCCAATTAAGGCTTTTTCGGATGAGTCAGAGATAGAAAATCACTGTAGCTATAAGCAGTGCATGCTCTGTACTCCCAACCATTAGCTGGCCTGAAAGTGTTCAGACACAATTAGGAAAATGGGACTACTTACACGACAAAGTAAAGAGAATAAATCAGTAAGTTAAGAAAAGAGAAACGTAGTCCTTACCTGAGGGCCAAATTATTTAGTTTTTATCTGGGTAGTAAGGCCCAGACCATTCTCATCAAAATTACTTGTAAAATAAAAAAAATAAAAAAAAAAAAAATCGCTGCTTGTTGGGTAATGGGGAATTTCCAGGACTCAAGGCCAAATCAGCCCATCAATTTATTTATTTGTCATTAAGTCATTCATTCATTTAACATGTGATACTATGTGCTAGAGGCAAAGACTCCTGAACTCGCAGCGTCTGACAGCCTAGTGAGGAGGAGTGAGACAGACTCAACGTTAGACATCATGAATAGGTAGGGGACGTGTCCCATGTGAGTGTCGCAGTGATTATCCAGGGGACATGTCCTGTGTGAGTGTTGCAGTGAATAGCCAGGGGACGTGTCCCGTGTGAGTGTTGAAGTGAATAGCTAGGGGACGTGTCATGTGTGAGCGTCGCAGCGAATAGCTAGGGGACGTGTCCCGTGTCAGTATTGCAGTGAATAGCTAGGGGACATGTCATGTGTGAGTGTTGCAGTGAACAGCTACAGGACGTGCCATGTTTGAGTGTCTCAGTGAATAGCCAGGGGACGTGTCCCGTGTGAGTGTCGCAGTGAATAGCCAGGGGACGTGTCCCATGTGAGTATTGCAGTGAATAGCTAGGGGACGTGTCATGTGTGAGTGTCGCAGTGAATAGCTAGGGGACGTTTCATGTGTGAGTGCTGCATTGAATAGCTAGGGGACGTGTCCTGGGTGAGTGTTGTGGTGCTGCAGCGAATGAAGAAGTAGGCTAAGGGATTCAGGGGCTATTTGGCTGGGAGTGTTTCTTTCTCAAATAGGGTGCCTGGAGTGAACTCCAAAGACACCATTTAAAATGTGAGTTTTGACTCCCTCAAATAGGGCACGGGAGAGTTAGCCACGTGGATGTCAGGGACAGAATATTTCATGCTGTAAAAGCATCCAGAACAAAGGCTACAGAGCAGGAACATCTCTGACTCACATGAGAAGTGGCAAGGAGGCCAGAGTCTGGGGACAGCAATCACAGGCCATAGGATGTGAGAACTGAGAGTCACAGGTGCCACCGCAAGGCCTCCTAGGCAGCTATTGAGTGAGGTGGCACTGTAGAGCTCTGTGCAGAGATAAGACATGATCTTAGTTGTGTATTTATTTATTCATTTATTTTATGTTTTTGAGACAGAGCCTCAAGCTGTCACCCTTGGTAAAGTGCCATGGCCTCATAACTCACAGCAACCTCCAGCTCCTGGGCTTAAGTGACTGTCTTGCCTCAGCCTCCCAAGTAGCTGGGACTACAGGTACCCACCATAACACACGGCTATTTTTTGGTTGTAGTTGTCATTGTTGTTCAGCAGGCCCTGGCTGGATTTGAACCTGCCAGCTCTGGTGTATGTGGCTGGCACCTTAGTCGCTTGAGCTACAGGTGCTGAGCCTAGTTGTGTGTTTAAGAGACCACTCTGGCTACTGGGATGAAAAGAGACTGGGAGGAAAGAGACATGCCGAGGACATACTGTGGCATGGCATGCCACCGGTGGAGGTGGTGAGGAAGGACCAAATTAGAAATGTAATTTAAAGGCTGAGCCACCAGGATTTCCTGATTGGCTGGTCACTAGATATGGGAACTGACTCCAAGACTTGCACTTTGAGTACCTGGAGGAAAGGTGTCACCATCAGTTGTGATGACAGAGCCTCCAAGTGAAATCAATTTTGGCAGGTGTGAGGTGGGTTCAGTTTTATATATACTAACCCAGACATGTTTGTGGACACCCAGATGGAAATGCGCAGTAGCAGATGACCGTACAGGTCAGAGATTCTGGGGAAGTCTGGAGAAGAAGGATGACTGGGTGAGTCGAATGTCCTGCCCTCTCTTCCCAGTGCCTGTAGTTCTTCTCTGGATGAGAACGTTTCTTCCTCGGCTCCCTGGGGCTCGCCCTTGGCAAGTTCCTGAGTCTACCTTCCTCACCCCTTGTGTCTATCAAAGCGTATCTGTCTTTTATCTCCTCTTCATTCTGCGGAGAATTGATTTGACTAAGACTCTGCTATAGGTGGCAGTAATAGCAATCATAACACCTGTCACAGAGATGCCATCCTTTTTACAGAAATTTGTTTGCATTTTCTCAAGGGCTCACCGGAGACTGCGTTTCCCAGTTTGCTGTGTTAAGAGGAATCACGTGAAACACAGAAATCCTGGTTTGCATTTCCAAGTCTTAAAACAACTCTCCCAAATATTCTTTCTCTTTCTTTCCTTGTCTGACATCTGGTCATAGAGGGGGTCCACTGTTCTGTTGAAAGCTGCCGAGGGACCCAGAACAGCAGCCGTGAAGCGCCTGAGAGGCTGAAGGAGCTGACGGAGCAGGGAGCCCAGACTGGTCTACACTGGATAGCGACGTGAAGGGAAGTGAACCTGGTTATGAAAAGCTGCTAAAATTATGAAATTGTTACAGCAGTTTGCACATCTTTACTAATAAAGGAACTGAATGCTCACTATGTGCCAGGCACTATCCCAAGCTCTTGAAACATAACACCAGTACGATGGAAGCTTTACCCTGGGTCTTGAAGGCAGCAGGTAGTTAAAGGCACAAGTTAGTATTTCTGAGCCTGTATTCAGCTTCCTCTCTTTTTTGCCTTTCCCCTACACCAGCCTCACATTTACATCATCTCTGCCATATACTTTCTCTCCTATTTTTTATTCTATATGTGTTGTTTAGTAGAGTTCTGATTTTTTTCCATAAGAGAGTCAATGCAGGCATTTCCGATGTTCACGTTCATCTGTTCTGCATGTCTTTGCAGCCCAGCTTCCGTCTTCACTACCAGCCTGAACACGCCCTCACTGACTTCAGTGGGTCATCTGTGCTGCTGGTCTACCTAATCTTCTGGCCCTTTTGCCCCGACACTTCCTGGCGTCTGTGATAATGCTGCTTTCGGTGGCTCATGTTTTGCATCTTCACATCCCTCATCTATGTCCCCTTCCCCTTTCAGTGTGGTCTGGTCTCACCACATGTGCTCTTTGGGGCTACAAAGTGAATTTAAAGACTGGTGACTTCTAAATCCAGATATGAACCTATCTCTCTTATGTGAGGTCCAAATTAATACTTCGTACTTACCATTGTGAAGGGCATCTTGTGAACGTGTTTGTGTTGGAAACGCTTGTGACTCAGTATTATCAAAACTTAATTCATCTTGCCTCCAAACAACACAGACAAACACTCTTCCTCTCAATAAATATTTGCTGGTGGAGACCTCCTTTCACCTAATTCCTTATCCCTCACACTCAGTTCGTCACAAAGCTCCATTATCCTAAGCATCTTATCAAAAGATACCTTTTCCACCCACACAGCTACTGCCTTAGGTCAAAGCATCATCTTTTTTTTTTTTTTTTGTCTCAAATTTGTATTAATCTCCTAACCAATATCTCTGCCCATAATTTCACCTATACTCCATTTACCCTACACCAGAATACCAAAGTGCATGTTTAAAAAATGCCATAAACAACCTCGTCTGGTCTTACAAACTTCCCAAGCTCAAATATAACCCAGGTAATACAGAGGTTGATGGATCTGCTCTCACCAGAGCTTCAAACTTGAGCACCAAAGACTGATGTCCTCTGCTTGACCCGAGGATCCACTTCCTGTGACACACTCCCCCGGCGGTTCCACTGGTGCCTCAACTTCTGGCATCCTCATGCCTTCCTCACGCTCTGTCCATCTTCCTAAACATACGCATTCCTTCTTCCTTCCTATGTGTCTTACTTTCTATGGCCCCATCAGTATTACCTTTACTCCTCTCTACTTTTCTGAACTGCTCTTTGAATGTTTTATCGATTCACCATTTCTCACTTCCTAGACCTATCCATACTATTACATTCTATGGAACATATCCTCAGTGGCAATGCCCCAATTATCTCTCTTCTTAGTTCTCTAAATTCTCTGTTCTTTACCTCTTTTGACCTACATATTGATCTGTTTGCATATCTGCTTGTGTCTGCTGTCTGTCCATCCATCCATCCTTCCCTGTATCCATTCATCTCTTCACCCACACACCTATGCACGTACACATTTAACTTACTGGCTACTCTGCCATCCATTACATGTGTCTCCTCCCCAAGGTTGTTGTCATCCCCTTTTCTCTCTTCCTAACTGTTCCTTAGAGCAAAAGTTCTCATCCAAGGTGTACATGGTTGTCATGGGTATACTTTTTCCAATTTTATTAATGTCAATGTTTGTGAATGATTTTTTAATAAATTAGAGCAGATCTGCGATTGTTTGAGTAACATTGCCACTGTTCTTCACTTTTGTGCCAATAGGCTTCTTCTTTTTTATTTTATAAGATTTTTTTATTAAATTATAAACACATAGATCATGTATACATTAATGCATTTATGGGGTACAGTGTGCTGATTTCATATAGAATTAGGAATGCTTACATCACACTGGTTAATATATACCTCATCTTGTTTACTTAGTTATTGTGTTAAGACATTTATACTCTGTGCTAATAGATCCAACAGGCTTCTTGAGTGACATGGTGTTATAGCTAGCAAGCAGAGCTGAATGTTGTCATGCGGGTTAACCATCCTGTGCTCACTGCACCATGACAGTGGGTACTCTCCTGGTATTTACTACATGTCCCTGGGACACAGACAGGGACTAGGCACGCAGCACATGCATCGGTGTATCAAGAAGTATTTATTTTATAATGAATATATTTAAAAACACAGGTTACTGTTGAAAAATATGTACTTATAAAACTAATATGGCTTTTGATGTTTACAAACTCCATGAGGATGGATCACTCACATCTTGATTTCCTGACACTTCTCTTAAATTTCTCTCCTCACATTGTCAGCTATTGACTAGAACTTTCTACTTGGATGCGCTGTAATCACATCAATTGAACATATCTGAAATCAAATGCATTATCTTCCAAAATCATTGCAATCTTCTCTCATTTTCCCAATTAACAAGTCTTAAATACTTGGATCCATCTTAGTTTCTTCTTTCTCTTTCACTCCCACATACAATCAGTAACCAAAGCCAATGGATTCTTCTTCACTGAAGTCCAACGCCTCTTTCTCCCATTCCTCTCACCAGTCTAATTCATTCAAGCCTTGATTGCTGAAACTCTGGCCACTTAATTTTTTATTTGCCATTCTTCAAAATAAAACTAAAAAAAATTTTATGACTTTTGTTACTAAATAAATTGTCCCTCAGTATCCATGGATACCAAAATTTGTAGAGGCTTAAATACCATCACATTCAGCCCTGTAGACAGGCTGGATGCTAAAGTCAGCCCTACCTATCTGCAGGTTTCTCATCCTTGGAATACTGCACCCCCCCCCCAAAAGTTGGGTGACTTTGCAGATGCAAATGTGGATCTACAGATAAGGAGGAACAACTGAAATACATTTCTAATGTTCACAAAATAACCTTAGGCTACCTTTAAAATTCTATTTGTTCTCCATTTACCTACTTAAATTATCTGCTCTAGTCAAATTAATCTACTCTTAGTTCTGTGTCCAGCCTTTTTTCTCTGCCACACATTGAAAGAATAAGAGTTGTCTTGGGCCACACATTAAGTACATAGATATTAATGAAAGCTGATAAGCAAAAAAAAGGGGTCCATGCATGCTTTTCATGATGTCTAACACCACAGATAAGAAAACTGGCCTCAAATAATCTGCATGTGGCCCCTGGGCCACAGGTGGGACACCCCTGTATGTAACGTGACATGTATTTCTACCCCCAAAATGCTGCTCACATTCTTTATCCAACCAGGACTTTCGTCTATTTTTTTTCCAGGCATATCTAGGATCCAGCAATCCTCAAGGCCCAAGTCAACTTTTACCAGCTTAATAAAGGCTTACTTGATCACCTCCACCCCAAGAAACAGAAATTCTCTTCATACAGGTGACTCACAAGCCTCACATCCCTAATACTCCCACAATTAATCATGCCTTACATGTGGCATTTTCTTGGGAGTCCTTTGAATTCCTGTCTGAGTGTGGATGTGGCCTCTAAACTCACGACGTGGAGAAATGAGGAACCAACCAACATGGAGCATGTGCCATGTGCCAGTGCTGTGCGTGGACTGTACTTAGTCTCCACGATAGCCCATGCCATAGGAAACTGAGCTCAGATAGGTAAGTTTCAGTTAGTAAGTCGCTGTTAGGGATAGGTCCTGCAGAGCCCAGCCCTCTTCTCTGTACCATGATGCCATGTCTCTTACCTGTCCATGTCTCTTCCAGAGTTTAGTGCAGCCTATACTACAGACTAAAGCAACAGAGATATGTTAAGTAAATGTGGGGACTTGGGCACTACTTTGAGGATCACGGGAAGATTTATAATATACACTGACCCTCTGATGTTTAAAATGACTCCTTCTTTTCACACAAAGCAGAAGAAAAGTGGCCTGAGTAGTTCCTTAAGTGTGTTCTATAACTCTCTTAGGTGATGCAACAAATATATAGTCAAAGACAGAAAATGGAAACTGGCACTGAAGTTCTTCACCAACACCTACCAATACAAAACGAAAAAGTGACAACTTGGACAGGGGCATATCCCTGCGCAGTATGTCATTGTCCCAGGATAAAAGTACTCAATTCCACTTACTGATATGACTACCAAAAGTTAAAACTTTTTCAAATGAAATACAGCATAGTAATTGTGCCCTTCTGATTTCTCATGAAAAGTGTTGGAACCTGGCATAGAACCTCGGAAAGAACTGACTTATTTCTTCCAGAAAAAATGTCAATACATGACTTCTGTTAAACTAAATTAAAGACATCTTAGTACTTATTAAAAGCAATTCATTTTTATTTAAACAATTATCCTATATTAATTATGAATTAGACAAACAAATTAACCATTAGTGGTGACATCACAAGCTTTTGTGCACTAATATTTCAATTACAAAACTTAAATTGCTGAGTTAAAACATTTTTTATTTTTACTGTTGCTATAGTTCAAGACAGTTATTGGTATGTTTTTCTAGAACTGAGTTATTTTGTTTTCATAATTGAGAACATTATGAAAAATTAGCAGAATTGAATATACTTACTTGAATCATAAGAAAGGATAGGTGTGTATTAAAGAAACCATTGCAAAAGTCTATCTGTGCAATTAGTTAATTAAAGAAAATTTTATATACACATATCCCAGGAATTATATAAAGCATCTTTTTGAAGATGGATCTTATCTTCTAGAGGCATCTTATTTATTCAATCTACTTCTAGGGAACAAAATAATGTGAATAAATATGTAAGACAGATCTCTCATACAGAGCCTACTAACTTCCTTAACACTACCTATTTCCTAAAACAATTACTTTTACCACATAAAATCTTTAGGTGAGAGTGTTTTAGACCACACCACTTACAGAGCAAAGAAAAAATTCAGGCAAATTGCAACTGGGTGGCCAGCTCCTCCATATCAATGTCCTGTCTTCTCAGTTCCTTAACATATTTCTCTGCCACCTGCCTTGACAATTTTCATCAATTATGGATAAGGATCTTAAGGATAATGGAAGATAGTCTGATCTTGGATTATGACTTCAACCCCTGGAGTACTCCTATATGCTGACTCTGCATGAACCCTGGAACCTTCTACTTTGCAGTTTCCTCTTGGATCATTCCTATCTAATGCAATAAAATATATACAGATTTGAAAAGGAGAAATAATATTTTCTTGGTTCATAGGTGACATAATTACCTACACAGACAATCCAAAAGAATTGAGAAAAAAAAAAAACAACCTAGAACTAATAAGTGATTAGAGCAAATTTGCAGAATACAAGGTTAATATGCACGAGTCAATTGCTTTCCCATATTCCAGCAATAGACAAATGGGATTTGCCATTAAAAATAACATTTAAATTATTACTGAAAACATAAAATATTTGGGCATAAATCTATCCAAAAATATGTTAAAAATCTATGTGAGATAAACTACAAAACTCTGAGGAAGGAAAGCAAAGAAGAGGTAAATAAATGGAGAGAGAGTCCATGTTCATGGATAGGAAGAGTCCGTATTTTTCAGATGTCAGTTCTTTCCAACTCGAGGTAGACATTCAATGCCATCCCAGTCAAAATCTCAGCAGGTTATATTTGTGGATATCGACAGACTGATTTGAAAGATCAAACAGAGAGGCAAAAGATGTAGAATAGCCAACACAGTATTAAATGAGAAGAACTAAAGTAGAGGACTTATACTACCCAACCTCGACACTTACTGCAAATCTATGGTAACTGAGACAATATGGTGTCAGTGAAAAAAATAGACAAACAGATCAAGGGAACAGAATAGAGCACCCAGGAAAAGATGCTCATAAATATATTTAACTAAATCTTTGAGAAAGGAGCAAAGACAATACAACAGAATATTTAATAAATGGTGCTGGAGCAACTGGGAATTCACGTGCCAAAAAGGAAAAAAAAAGAACACATTTAGACAATTTAAACTTAGACTCTACACCTCACAAAAATGAACCCCAAGTAGATCAAAGACCTAAATGTTAAAGGCAAACCTATAAACTCCTAGAGAGTAGCATACAAGAAAACATAGATGACTTTGTGTATGGCAATGGCATTTCAGACACAATTCTAATGGAATAATCTATGAAAGAAATAATTGAAATCAGAAAATGGACCAAAGACCTTAACAGATACCTTGTCAAAGAAGACATACAGGTGTCAAAAAAATGCTCCACATCACATGTAATCAGGTGACTATAAACTAGAGTAATGAGAAACCACTCTACACCTTCTATCATGGCTAAAATCCATCACACTGACAACCCCAGAGCCAGCAGGAATGGGGAGTAACAGAAACTCTCATACATTGCTAGAAGAATGCAAAATAGGATGGCAGTTTGGAGTACAATTTGGTAATTTCTTACAAAACAAAGCATACTCGTCACATGTAATCTAGCAATCATTCTTCTTCATATTTATCCAAAGACGTTGAATACTTACATCTACACAAAAACCAGCACACACACGTTTATAGCAGCTTTATTCATAATTGTCCAAACTTGGAATCAACCAAGATGTCCTTTAGTGGCTAAATAAGCAAACTGCGGTCCTTGCAGACAATGAAATAATATTTAGTAGGAGAAAATGAGCTATAAGGTATGAGAAGATATGTGGGAACCTTAACTGTACATCACTGAATGAAAAAATCCAATTTGAAAAGGCTACATATGGCACAATTCCAACGATATGACATTCTGAAAAAGGCAAAACTACAGAGGCAACAGAAAGATCAGTGATTGTCAGGAGGCTGGGTGGGGAATAAAGAGCAGAACATAGAGGATGTTTAGGGCAGTGAGAATACTTTCTAAGGTACTGTCATTGTGGATACATGTCAGAAATTTGTCCAAACTCAGGATATACAACCCCAAGAGTAAATCCTAATGTGAGGCACGGACTTTGGGCGATAATAACATGCAAACGCAGCTTCATCAATTGTAGCAAACACACCACTGTGAGGGAGATGTTGCTAATGGGGTGTGTGTGCGTGTGTGGGAGGGGGGGATGTGAGAAATCTCCACACCTTTCTCTCAGTTTTGCTGTGGGCCTAAAACTGCTCTAAAAATAAAGAATTTTTTTAGCCTGGTAAACTTCACTTTTAAAAAAAGTTATGCCTTCATATGTAAAGCTCAGAGGCAAAGAGATATCAAAACAATGTCTGAAATAAAGATTTACCATCAGGCCTACATATTTATAGACTCTGGATACAAAACAAAGGTGGCGTGAGGAAAGAATAGACTTAAGTTTCAATGGGAGCAATTGGATATCCACATAGAAAAGAAAAAAGTTACATCTCTAGTTCATTCTTGAGAATACTATGTCTATTAAAGATGTAAAGGAGAAAGGCATAACTCCAAAACTTTTAGAGAAAGGATATAAAATTATATCTTCATGACTTTGGATTTGGGAGGTTTTCTTAAATAGGATATTAAAAGCACAAAACAAAGATAAATTCAAGCTTATTAAAATGAAGAAATCTAGCTTATTAAAGAACACCATGAAAAGAGTAAATTAAAAAGAAAAGCTGCAGAATGAGAAAAGATACTTGCAATCCATACACCTGGCAAAGGACTAGTATTCAGAATAAAGATTCCTTATAAATCAATATGAAAAATACACTCAGGCTCAAGTGCCCATCAATCCATGAATGGATTAATAAATTGTGGTATATGTACACCATGGAATATTATGCAGCCTTAAAGAAAGATGGAGACTTTACCTCTTTCATGTTTACATGGATGAAGCTGGAAAATATTTTTAGCAAGGTATCTTAAGAGTGGAAGAAAAAGTACCCAATGTACTCAGCCCTACTATGAAACTAATTTATAGTTTTCATATGAAAGCTATAACTCAATCTCAGCATAAGAATATAGGAAAAGGAGCAAGGGAGTTGAGGGGAGAGGGAAGATGGGTAGAGGTAGGGCAATTAGTGAGTCCACACCTATGGTGCATCTTAGAAGGGCACAGGTGAAACTTATTAAATGTAAAATATACATGTCTGAACACAATAACTAATAAAATGCCATGAAGGCTATGTTAACAAGTTCGATGAAAATATTTCAAACTGTACATAAAATTAGCACATTGCACCTCATGATTACATTATTGTACACCACTATGATTTAATAAAAAATAAAATAAAAAGGCACAAGAAATAGAAATGACAATTATGTATGTGTATATGTTTATTTCTAGTGTGTGTAGATTAAAGGAAGAGGAGGTGTCCTAGGGAAAAGTATATTCATCCAGTAAATGAAACATTTGAACATGAGCATAGGTCTTCATATTATAGTCACCAAACCAATGACAGGAGACCCCAGGGTGTGCAGGTTGGCTTGATCAGTGCTAGGTTATCCAAAAAGAAACCTGGATAATCCCCAAAACTGTGCTCAAATGTCCACCCAAGTGTTACAAGAGATGTTATTTCAATCTACCACGGCCAGTCTCTCTCCAGGAAGCACGGCAACATACATATGTGCTTTGTAGAAATTCACCACCAAGTCCTCCATTTTCTTGGTGTCAATGGACCCAAAACAATAATCTGTATGTGGCTTGATTTTGTTGAAGTCCTCATCATCCACATAGTTTCCACGTTCCGCTTGGATGGTGTATGATTCCAGGAGGGCACGAGTCACAGGGGGGCAGGGCAGGCGCCCAGAAACAATGTCTGCCCGGATCTGGAGGCATAGGAGGTATCTGTGAGGAGCAGAGGGAGAAAAGGGGAGAATAATTAGTTAAGACTGCAGCACTTCTAATCCTTCAATGCTGATGTCCCTTTGGAAAGAAATATACAACATAGACCCCCCTTCATGTCGACAGAGAAAAAGGGTATTCTCTATGAAGAAGCCTCCTCTCACTCCTTG
The DNA here is from genome assembly GCA_963574355.1 of Loris lydekkerianus. NCBI lineage: Eukaryota > Metazoa > Chordata > Mammalia > Primates > Lorisidae > Loris > Loris lydekkerianus. Next base: position 13,327 of record CAUYPK010135142.1, read on the forward strand.
GGCTTCTAACCTTTGGTTTATTTACAGAAACTAGTTTCAAAGGCTAATGAATGAAATGGCAATGCTATTTATTTGTTTGTTTGTTTTTTCTTTTGATATACAGTCACACTGTGTTGCCCTTAGTAGAGTAGGGTGGCATCACAGCTCACAGAAACCTCCAACTCTTGGGCTTAAGTGATTCTCTTGCCTCAGCCTCCCAACTAGGTGGGATTATAGGCCCTCGCCACAATTCCTGGCCTTTTTTTGTTGTCGTTGCAGTTGTCATTGTTTAGGTTTCCTGAGGTGGGTTCAATCCTGGCACAC
>CAUYPK010135146.1:0-13318 GCA_963574355.1 Loris lydekkerianus
AAACCCACCGGCCACCACCGTCAGGTACAGAAAAACCCCGGGTCAAACCGTTCACGTGGCGCAAACACACTGGCCAAACGGTGCAGTGAGCGAAAACACAGTGTCCACACAGTGCAGTGATAGAAAACACAGTGTCCACACGGTGCAGTGAGAGAAAACACAGTGTCCACATGGTGCAGTGAGAGAAACACAGTGTCCACATGGTGCAGGGAAAGAAAAACAGTGTCCAAACGGTGCAGTGAGAGAAAAAACAGTGTCCACACGGTCCAGTGAGAGAAAACACGGTGACCACAGGGGCCAGTGAGATAAACAAAGTGTGCATACGGTGCAGTGACAGAAAACACAGTGTCCACACGGTACAGTGAGAGAAAACACAGTGTCCACACGGTGCAGTGAGAGAAACACAGTGTTCATACGGTGCAGTGAGAGAAAACACAGTGTCCACACGGTGTAGTGAGAGAAACACAGTGTCCACATGGTGGAGTGAGAGAAAACACAGTGTCCACACAGTGCAGTGAGAGAAACACAGTGTCCACACGGTGCAGTGAGAGAAACACAGTGTCCACATGGTGCAGTGAGAGAAAACACAGTGTCCACACGGTGCAGTGAGAGAAAACACAGTGTCCACACAGTGCAGTGATAGAAAACACAGTGTCCACATGGTGCAGTGAGAGAAAACACAGTGTCCACACGTTGCAGTGAGAGAAAACACAGTGTCCACACAGTGCAGTGATAGAAAACACAGTGTCCACACGGTGCAGTGAGAGAAAACACAGTGTCCACATGGTGCAGTGAGAGAAAACACAGTGTCCACATGGTGCAGTGAGAGAAAACACAGAGTCTGCGTATTATACTGAGGTAAAATACAGTATCCCACATGGCAGAGTGAGTAAAAAACAGTGTCCATGTGGTGCAATGAGAGAAAACACAGTGTGCACACGGTGCAGTGAGTGAAAAAACAGTGTCCACACAGTGCCGCGGGAGAAAACACAGTCTCTACTATTACACTGAGAGAAAACACAGTGTCTGCATGGCACAGCGAGTGAAAAAGTAGTGTCTACATGGTGCAGTGAGTAAAAAAATGCTGTCCACCTGGTACACTGAGAGAAACACATGTCCACATGTTGCAGTGAGAGAAAATACAGTGTCTACTAGATGCAGTGAGTGAAAAAAGTATCCTTGTGGTGCAGTGAGAGAAAACACAGTCTCCACACAGTGTAGTGAGTGAAAACATGTTGCCCATGTGGTGTGGCACCAGGAGATGGGGTGGGATTTGGTCTTCCCCGACCCACGTGCTTGGCCTCAGTTCTCTCACAGGGAGTTATGGATTTTCCCACCCCGCAGCGCACACAGTCTGGGAAATCAATGAGCCTTGACCTGTTTGCTGAGGTCCAGAGTCAGTTATGAGAGCAGCATTTGCCACATGCAGGTGTGATCAGAGCAGCCCTGCCCTTGGGTCGGTGAGAACATAGGGAAACCCAGCAGACCCCAGGCAGTGCAGGTGACTGTAGGCCTGTGCCTGAGAGTGCTGGGAGGACAGCCGAGGCAGGAGGTGCTCATTTTTGGCATTTGTGCCAAATGCCAGAAAAGAGGTATCAGTTCACAGTTTCACAGCTGAGATGATTACAAAGTAAATAAACGAATAAATAACAAGATGTCTCTAGATGGTCCTTGCTCCAGAGCACAATTCTAAAATATTGCCATACCCAGATGCTGAAGACGGGGCATCCCCAAGGCAGGTTTAGAAAGGACAGGCCAGCCATGCTCTGAACAGCAGAGGGACTGGGATGGGACTTCATCCCTGCTTTTTTGGTAGCATGCTGGAAAATCAACCGCAGTACACTCTCACTCCCACACCCCATGGCTCTCTAAATCAGTTGTTATGAGTCAGCACACCCAAGCATCTGGTCACTGCTCAGATGCACACAGGCTGCAGGTTCCTAAGCAGACCTCGGTTTCTGTTCCAAGTAAACATTTTCTGAAGTTGGGAGTGGGGGTGGGGCTGAACACCCCATGCATCTTTTCAGGTCTCAGTTCAGATTTCCTCCCAGACAGAAAATAAGCTGGGGGGGGGGGGGCAGGGGTGGTTGAAGGTCCCTCCTCAAATTTGCAAATGAGCAGAACTATCGAGGATGTTGCACCCAGCGGCCACCCAAGCTCCCTTGAGGAAGTGTCTCCTGCCCACACTGCACCTTACTGTAACCAGCCCTGAAGTCCCACATTTTCATGACCACCAACTTCACACAATTAACTGAACTATTTATACAATTGTTTCTATCTGTTCCTATCCATATTTCTCTCCTTGAGAACAAAAAATTGTGGATGAACATAACCGATGCCAGCCCTGGGAAAATCACAGCAAAGGCCTTGAGTTCCCTCTGTGGACTGGCTACACCCAGGGCACAGGAGCTTGTGCCTCCGCCTTTACACAAGGGGAAAGGAAATAGCCCGTCTACCTCCCAGAGACCACAATGTCATGGTCCTTGCACAGCGAAAGAAAAGGAAAAAAGAAGGAAGGGAGGGAGGGAGGAGAGAGAGAGAGAGAGAGAGAGAGAGAGAGAGAGAGAGAGAGAAAGGTAGGTAAAATCTCAATGGAAATACTCAAGGTAAGAAAGTGTCCTGGTTGTTTGAAAATTTAAGTCTGTTTCTAGCCTTTTGCCAAAAATGTCTCTAACAATACAGTCACCCAATGAATAAGTACATTATAATGACAGTTGCAGTTTTGAGAATTTGGAATTTTGAAATCAGTTGATGTCCTTAAATAGTACATATCTTTTAATTGGGGGGGGGGAGGTAATTTACTATTTTAAAATGTAGTTCTTGAAAAAAACTCAAGTCATGGGTGGTGCCTGTGGCTCAAAGGAGTAGGACACTGGCCCCATATGCCGGAGGTGGTGGGTTCAAACCCAGCTCTGGCCCGAAAACAGCAAAAAAAAAAAAAAAAACCTCAAGTCATTTGATTTCCAGTTATGGTTTATATTTCAGATAAAAATGTTGTCATTGTTGTTGTTTTCCAGGAATAAAATTGAGCTCTTTGCTTGCTTTCTGGGTATGAAGTTTATAGTTATAGGAACATCTCCATCTTCAGTTCCTAAAGAAATAGACACAGAAGCTCAGCATGTTGGGTTCTAGCCAGGACTATACAGCAAAAAGTAACGAAATCAGGCCTCAGGGTAAGTTTGAAATTTTTTATTTAAACTAAGAAGGTGCTGTTTGAAAGGCATAAATGTTAAAGACCTGCATTAAATTAAAAATAACAATGAAAAACTGTGCACATTCAGATAGAAAGAACTCAGCTTGCGTAGGCTTGGAAAAAAAGTCAGAAGACCTTATTCGACCACAAGCTAAAAATGGGCCACCAACACTAGTAATGTGCTTGCTAAAAACAGCACCTTCCTGGCAGCTCTGCAGCGCTGAGCGGATCGCCAGCGCTCTTGAACCAGCACAGACTGAGTTCCGCCTCTTCTGTCTCATTTCTGTCCTCAGCCCACTGCGACCTAAGTCCTGGGCCTCCCACCTGCCTCCCGGCACCTCTGGGGCTGTCACGGTCAAAGGTCACCAGGGACCGCAGGTGGCACAGGCGGCCTCGGTTGGGGCGCTCTCGCTCGCCGCCTAGAGCACCTGACGCTGCCGACCCCACCCGCCTCCTCTGCTGCGGATTCTGCCAGGCGCTCTCCTGGCCAACTCTTTACGGCCCCCTCTGTCTTCCTGCCCTCCAGGTTACTGACTGAAGGCTCAGCCCTTCTCCCTCTTTGCTTTGTCTGTGCACAGCATCTAATGACCGCTGCAAGTGACACGTGAAGCTGCGCCCTTCACCCGCCTCCACGCATCTGCTGAGCGCCAGGCCTGGACGTCGGCTGCCCTGACCCCCGCCCTCCCGCTCTGCCCGTTGCCTCCTGCCCTACACGGGACTTTGATCTCAGTTGCTCCACTATCCAGCCAGAGGCCCAAACCAGAAAGCCTAGGACGTCTTCAAATGCTCCCTGTCCCTTAGCTGCTGTGTATCTCAGTGGCCATAATTCCCCCTCCTTAGCTAACTTTCTGGTCGCCTCTTCCTCCCAAGCCTCACCTCTCCCTGAGATTTATCTGAGGGCGGCAAGCAAATCAAGTTCTTGAGCCTGAGACTCTGGGGTGGGAACCTGCGGCCTGTAACCCTGCAGATCGCCAAGTGCAGCCCCATGGCGGAATCCAAACTTCACAAAGCAAACCTTTGTTCAAAGGATTTGTTCAGTAAAACGTGGATCCTGTCAAAGGCTTCCCTCTAGTACCCCGAAGGCCATGGCAGCTGGGCCGCTGCTTCAAACACCTTGTTCCGACATCTCTGTCCCTGAGAAAGTAGAATGGAGAAAAATACCCCATGTCTCAGCTTCTGAAATTGGCTTCTTCTTAATGTTTGTAGTTTAATTTCGTTACTTTTACTTACTACTTAACCTCGTGGGATGTCAGGTATGATACAATGCCTATATCATGGCCCAGACCAGGAAACAGACCATCAACACAGGGAAGTTCTTTTTAATTCCCGTCTTCACGGTGCCCCTTTCTTCCCGGCAGAGATGATCAGCATTTTCAGTGTTCGGCGTTTGTTGCCCAGGCACTTTTTATGCACTTTTTATGTGTTTACTACATACATGAATACTATTGAGAAATATAAGGAGTATGTTCATGTTTTTAAACTTTATGTATTTTCATACCATGTGGAAGTAGAGTTGCGGCAGAATAATTGAAAAAATGGTGAAGGGAAATAGTTATATCAGTTTTATTAAGTTAGAAACAATCCAGAGGTTCTTCTCTGGTGAACAGATAAAAAGCTATGGAATATATACTCAGTGCAAGGCCATTAGCAGTAAAACGCAATGAACTATTGATTCCTACCACGCCATAAATGAATCTGAAGTGCATTTTTCTATGTGAAAGAACTGAGGATAAAAAAGCTCCATCGTCAACATGTGAGTGGGTTAATAAAATGTGGCTTGTGTACTCCATGGAGACTCATCTATAGAAACGTCTGTCTAGTGTCTTTTGTAACAACCTATTTGGAACTGGAGACCATTCTTGTAAGTGAAGTCTCACAACAGTGGGATGGGGGACACAAACATCACACGTCCTCAGTATTAAATTGGAGCAAGTCCATCAACACTTCTGTGCACATATGGAAATAAAACGCAACAGAAATCAAATAGGGGGAGTGGGAGGAAGGCTGGGTAAACTCACACCTGACAAATGTCGTGCTCACACTCTGGGTGCACACATATAACTCAGACTCAAAAGGTACAAAAGCAAATTATATCAACAAAACGTGGGTACCCCTGTAATATTCTGAAAAAAATACAAAGAAAAATCTACATATTTATGGTTTCATTTGCATGAAACCTTAGAACTTTGGGTTGGGAAATAGCTGAGGTGTTAGGAGGACAGGGAATTTTCAGGGATAATGAAATAGGGGGGAATGAAGTAGAAAGTGCACAGCTCTATGTATTTGGCAAAAGTCACAAAACTGTGTATAGAGAGTGAACTTTGCCCACCATAAACAAATTAATAAAAAGAAGTAATCTGGATGTGAGGGAAGATGGGACGCAAACTGTGTGTTACAAACAAATAATATGACCACAGTGAAGGAGAATGAGCAAGAGGGCTGACCTAAGCAGCCTTGGGAAACTGTTTTGAATAGATACCGCAAGACCAAGAACAAGACAGTCTGCACGTTGTACTAGTTGGTAAATGTGTTCGCCTAGAGGGTTTGCTATTCTAAAACTACTTTAATTGTATACTATGTTTGAACAAAATGTAAACATATTGCAGATAATGAAAGAAAGATTTCTGGCTGATAAGGAAAGAAATTAGAAATAAGGAAAGTGTCAAGGCTAGAATAAAATTCATGGTTTCAATTTTAATATATTCACACAGATAGATGGAGAAACTATTGCACGAATATGTGTATGCATGAGTAAATATGCGTATGTATAACTCCTAGTTCTATTCATTGAGAGTAACTAGAAACAGCACACCCAGTACCCCAATCTTGGCTTCTAAATACCATTCTCCAAGAGAAAGTACAGAGCCCAGTGCTGGGGTAGAGAGAATATAAATGATATTGGAGCATCTTGTGGTGACGGGAAGTAAGAAAATGCTAAGGTACTTCTTAAAACAAGCAAATTGAAAGGACATGGCAGGAGATGACCTGGGCCAGCTCCCAACAACCAAAGTTAGAACAACATTAGCAACAAAATAAAAGGTAATATTATTGCATTAAAACCCCAAATAATAAAATAAGTATCCATGAATCAATATTGACATGACTATCTAACTAAATTAATAAATAAAAGAGGGAAACGGGATACCTCTTCCACAGAGAATTATCTCAATGATAATTATCTCAAGGGACTGAGAAACCGTCATTAGAACACCACAGTATAACTGTCACCAGCGGCATGCCCTGGTGGACGCCCAGGTGAGCAAATCACAGGAAAACTGCACCGGCAGTAGTTTTAACACAAAGAGAAATTAGTACTGAACAACTATGAAAGAAAGAAAGTGTGACTAGTACAGTATTATTACCTGGGCACTTAAAATGTCACTAAGAGCCCACGGACTTTCCCTGGGAACACACTGTGCGCCAGTCTCTGTGCTGAGCACCTCCATGCGCTGACTCATTCAGTCTTCCCAGAAACCCTGTAAGGTGTATCTCATATTTATCCCACTTGACAAATGGGAAGACTTCAAAACAAAGATCTTGGACAAGTTTTCCAAACTCACATGATTAGTAAATGACACATGCAGAATTTAAAACTAGAACTTAGCAGATAGATGGTAGAAAGCTAGAGAGCCAGGTAGATGTGGATGGACAGATACACACATATAGGAAGATAACACAGACAGACAGATAGATAGTCCCTATACTGACTTACTTGTTATGAGTTGAAGTACCAGCAAAATCAAACGAGTATCACAAAAACACCCAGGTGTTAAGCTACTGAGAAAGAGAAAGAGTAAATATTGAGACAACACATCTGGCTAGTGTTTTTTCCTTATTTTCTTTGGATAGAGAAATTTTGAGAACTGTAAATAGATGACACAAAAAAAATTTTAATTTTTATTAAAGGAGTAGGAGTAGGGCACTGGCCCCATATGCCAGAGTAAGCAGGTTTAAACCCAGACCCGGCCAAGAACTACAAAAATAAAAATAAAAATTTAAATTGGAAACTGAGCTCTGACTGTGTCCTTACTAAGTGAGAGCAGCAGGGTCCTGCTCACCTGACAGCTGTGTTCTCAGGGTAGTTTTCTCTGAGTGTTCTTGAAGTCTGTGAGTAGCAAAACTGTAGGAAAGTAGGTGGCATCTGGAGGCTACTCGAAGTCTGGGCTCCTGGAGAGACTGCCACACTCCTCTGAGGGCTCCGGAAAGTTTGGTCACAATCATAACAGCCTCTGGACCACACACTTGCATCAACTTGCTGTTCCCATCGGTCCAGGCCTGACTTACTGCACTTAACCTCGTTTCCTCAGATTCAGCCATCTTGTCACAAATGAGAGAATTTCCTTCTTTTTCAAAGGCTGAATTCCACTGTGGACACCTTATTGTCTCGTGTTTGCTTCACGCAGTCATCCATTGATGGACACGCCATCGATTCCACGTCTCACCTGCCGTGAACACAGAAGTGCAGACGTGGTTCCACACGTCAACGTCACATTCTTTGGGTATAAATCCAGTAGTAAGGTTGCTATATTATATGGAAGGTCTAATTTTAACTTTTTGAGGAGACTGTATACTGTTTCCCATAATGCTTGTACTACTACACATTACCACAAGTACCATACAAGGATTCCGTTTTCTCTGCTTTGTCACCGACACGTATCTTTCATCTTTTTATTCTAATCATTGTGAGATAGTATCTCACTGGGGGTTTGAACTTGCAATTCCACCATAATTAGTGATGTTGGGCATTTTTTCATGTATTTGTTGGACATTGGTTTATTTTCTTTTGAGAAATATCTATTCATATTCTTTGCTCATTTTTTAATTGGGTTCTTTTCTTGTGCAGTTCAGATATTAATTTCTATCGGACATATGGTTTGCAAATGTATTTTCTTATTCCAGGTATCTCTTCACTCTGTTGACAGTTTCCTTTGCTGTGTAGAAGCTTTTCAGTTTGATGTGATCACATTTGTCAATTATTGGTTTTTGTTCCGTATGCTTTTGATATCATATCTAAAAATTTTTTGCCCAGAGCAATGCCATGGAACTTATCTACTGTGCTTTTATTTTTTCTAGTAGTTCTATATTTTCAGGTCCTATGTTAGGCTTTTAACCAGTTTGAATTTGTACTTATGTGAGAAGGGTTTAATGTCATTCTTCTGCATGTGGATAGCCAATTTTCACAGCTTTATTTATCGAAGATACTTTCTTTTCCCCATTGTGTATCTTAGCATTTTTGTTGGAAATCCACCAACTGTGAACAGGTGGGTCCAACTCTGGGCTGTGTTCTACCCCATTGGTCTAGGTCTTTGTTTCTGTGGCAGCTCCATACTGTTTTGATTACTATAGCTTTGGAATAGATTTTCAAATCAGATTATGTGATGCCTCCAGCTCTGTTCTTTTTGCTCAAGATTGCTTTGGCTGTTTATGGATCTTTTGTGGTTTCATAAAATGTTAGAATTGTTTTTTTTCAATTTCTATAGAAAGTGTCATTGAAATTTTGATACATATTACATTGACTCTGTAGTTTGATTCAGGTAGTATGGACTTTAACAATATTAATTCTTATGACTTACAAATGTGGAATATCTTTCCATATTTGTGCCTTTTAAAATTTTTTTTAAACCAGTGTTCCACTGGCATCAGCATACAGGTTTTTCATCTCCTTGGTTAAATTTATTCCTAAGTATATTTTGTAGCTATTCGAAATGGGATTTTTAAAATTTTATTTTTTATTATTAGTGTACAAAAACACTACTAATTTTCCTGTGTTAATTTTATTTTGTACAACTTTACTGAATTCATTTATTAGTTGGTTAACCAGTCTCTGGTGGAGTCTTTAGAGTTTTCTATATGTGAGATCATGTCATCTGCAGAGATGATTTAACTTCTTCCTTTTCACTTTGGATGATTGGATTTCTTTCTCTTGTGCAATTGTTCTGCCTAGAGTTTCTACTACACTGTTGGGTAGGAGTGGTGGGATTTGGTACCCTTGTTACATACCCAATTTTAGAGGAAAAGCTTTCAATATACCATTGAATATTATATTAGCTATGACCTTGTAGTCAGTGGTCTTTATTGTGTTGAGGTACACATATACCTAATTTATTTAGTGTTTTTATCATGAATGGATGCCAAATTTTGCCAAATTTCTTTTCTGCATCTACTAAGATGGTCATGTGGTTTTTGTCCTTCAATCTGTTAATGCATAATATCTCTTTTTCATTTGACTATGTTGAACAATTCTTACATCCCAGGGAATCTCGCCTAAAAAGTTACCTTTTTCTGTGCTGTTGAATTTGGTTTGCTAGTATTTTGTTGAGTGTTTTTTAAATCTATATTTATTAGGGATGTTGGTGTGTAATTTTCTTCTCTTTTATGTCCTTCTCTCTCAATGTCATTATCTGTCTTTCAAGTCAGGGTGACAGTGGCCTTGTAAACTAAGTTTGAAAGTATTTCATTATCTTCAAATTTTTGGAAGTTTGAGAAGGATTGGTATTAGTTCTTTTTTAAAAAAATGTTTTGTGGATTTTTTCTTTTTTTTAATTTTGAGACAGAGTTTCACTTTGTTGCCCTCAGTAGAGTGCTGTGGCATCACAGCTCACAGCAACCTCAAACTCTTGGGCTCAAGTGATCCTCTTTCCTCAGCCTCCCCAGTGGCTGGGATTATAGATGCTCACCACAATGCCTGGATATTTTTAGAGACGGAGTCTTGCTCTAGCTCAGGCTGGCCTCAAACCCATGAGCTCAGGCAATGCACTGGCCTTGGCCTCCCAGAGAGTCAGGATTACAGGCGTGAACCACTGCTCACAGCCTTGCTTTGTGAACTTTTATAGTGAAGCCCTCAGATCCTGGGCTTTTCTTTAATAGGAGATCTTTTATTACTGATTCAACCTTCTTGTTCATCTTGTTCATTATTGGTCTGTTTGTTTTTCCTATTTCTTTTTTTTTTTTTTTTTTTCTGTCAGTTTTTGCCCAGGGCTGGGTTTGAACCCACCATCTCTGGCATATAGGGCCGGCGTCCTACTCCTTTAAGTCACAGGCACTGCCCTGTTTTTTCTATTTCTTCATGATTTAGTCTTAGTGAGTTGGATGCATGTAGGGATTTATCTGTTTTTTCTAGTTTACCCCATTTGTTAGTGTACACTTGCTTATGATCTTTTATATTTCGATGGTGTCAGTTGTAATGCCTCCTCTTTTATTTCTGATTTTATTCATTTGTGTTTTCTCTCTTTTCTTCATATACCTAAAAATTTTTCAATTATTTAAATCTTTTTTAAAAAAAACTAACTTGGTGTTTATTGATCTTTTCTATTGTTTTTATCTCTATTTCATTTATTTCTGCTCTGATCTTTATTATTTCCTTTCATCTACCAACTTTGAACTTAGTTTATTTTTCTATTTCTAATTCCATGAAGTTTAACATTATGCTGTTTATTTGGGTTCTTTATTTTCTTTCCTTTTATTAAGTCATAAATACATAGATCATAAATATATTTATGCCTGTGTGGGATTCCATGTGTTGATTATTTGTACAAATTGGAGTGGTTACATCCAACTAACTAACATAGCTTTCATCTCATTTACTTAATCACTGTGTTAAGACATTTGTAGTCTACACTTGATAGATTTGACTTGTAGCCTTGCAATATGCTCCGTTTATTTCTATAAACTTCTCTCTCTGAGAACTGCTTTTACTGTACCACATACGTTTTGGTGTGCTGTGTTTCATCATTCTCAAGATTTTTTGTAATGTCTTTTTTTTTTTTTAATGTCTTTTTAAAATTTTTGGATTCATTCCCTATTTAGAAGCACATTGTTTAATTTCCACATATTTGTAAATTTTATGACATTGCTGCTATTATTGATTCCTAGTTTCATATTATTGTTATTAGAAAAGGTACCTGACATGACCTCAATCTTCTTAAATTTGTTAGAACTAGTTTTGAGGTCTAATATATTATCTCTCCTGGAGAATGTTCCGTGTGCACTTGAGAAGAATGTGTATTCTGTGTATTTCTGTTAGGTCCATTTAGTTTAAAGTGTATTCATGTTCCCTGTTTTCTTACTGATTTTCTGTCTGGATGAGCAGTTTATTGTTGAAAGTGAGATATTGATATCTCCTATTATTATTGTATTGTAGTCTATCTCTCTTTTTACATCTGTTAACATTTGCTTTATATATATAATAGCTCTGATGTTAGGTGTATATACATTGATGAATCAAACACTTTATCATTGTACAATGACCTTCTTTGTCTTGTTTTACAGTTTTTGACTTACATAAATAGAGGTTCCTCTGATCTTTTTTGGGGTTTCATTGGAATAGGATAGTTTTGTTTATCCTTTCACGTTCAATCTCAGTCCTTAAAGGTGAAGTGAAGTGAGTCTCTTGTAAGCAACATACAGTTGGGTCTTGTGTTTTTTACCCACTCATTTACTCTATGCCTTTTGATTGAAGAATTTAATCCATTTACATTCCAGGAAATTGTTAATAGGTAAGGACTTACTCTTCTCATACTGTAATTGTTTTCTGGTTGCTTTGTAGATCCTTTGTTTCTTTCTCACTTGCTGTCTTCCTTTGTGATTAGATCTTTTTCTCTAGTAATAAGGTTTTATTCCTTATATTTTATCTTTTGTTTATCTACTATAGTTTTTTGTTTTGTGGTTAACAGGAGACTTACATAAAACATCTTACAGTTATAACAGGCTATTCAAAGCTAATAACAATTTTAACTTTGACCACATTAAAAAAACAACACTTACTCCAGCTCCCCACACATTTTTTTTTTTTTATGGCATAATTTACATCTTTTTATTGTATATCCCTTAACACATTATTGTAGCTATTATTATTTTGAAAACTTTTGTCTTACTTTCATAGGATGAATATAAGTGACATACATGCCACCATTTTAGTATTAGAGTACTTATTTTACCAGTAAGTTTTATACTTTCATAAGTTTTTATGTTAGTAATTAGTGTTTTTCTTTCAAGTTAAAGAAACTCCTGTGACATTTCTAATAACACGGGTTTGGTACTGATGAACTGCCTTAGCTTTTGTTCTGAGAAAGTCTTTATTTTTCCTACATTTCTGAAGAACAGATTTGCCAAGTTGGTATTTTTCCTCTTCAGTACATTAAATATGTCATCCCATTCTCTCCTGGCCTATGAAGTGTCTGCTGAGAAATCTGCTCCTAGCTTTACTGAAACTCCCTTACAAGTTATTTGCTTCTTTTCTTTTGCTGCTTTCAGGATTATCTCCTTATTTTTAATTTCTGACAGTTTGATTATATGTGTTGGTATAATCTTGTTTGGATTGAATCTGACTGGAGGATTTTAGTTTTTCTATACTTGAATGTTTCTATCTTTCCCGGATTTGGAAAGTATACCTCCATTCTTTTTTTAAATAAGTTTTCTGCTTATTTGTTTCTTTATTAATTAAACAAGAGTCTAATTTGACTATTTGTTGTTTTGATGCTTTTCCATAAATCTTGTAAGCTTTTATCATTACTTTTCATTCTTTTTTCTTTTTCTGTTTTGATGGCATATTTTCAAATAACCCGTCTTTAAGTAACAGACTTTTTTCTACATGCTCAATGCTGTTATTGATACTCCCTATCACATTTTTCAATTCATTTGTTATGTTTTTCAACTCCAGAATTTGTTTTTATTTTAATTTTTTCATCCATTGACCATCCCACTTTATCTGTCTCCTAAATTTATAATTTTGATCATTTATTATTTACCTTATTTGATTGAGATTTTTTTCTGTATTTTCTTAAAGTTTTCTGGGCTTCCCTTAAACAATTATTTTGAATTCCTTTTTTTTTTTTTTTAATTGTTTTTTTTTTCTTTATTTTTTTATTGTTGGGGATTCATTGAGGGTACAATAAACCAGGTTACACTGATTGCATTTTTTAGGTAAAGTCCCTCTTACAGTTGTGTCTTGCGCCCAAAAGGTGTGACATACACCAAAGCCCCACTCCCCTCCCTCCTTCGCTCTCTTTGCTCTTCCTTTCTGATTTCATTTCTTTCTTTCTTTCTTTTTTTTTTTTTTAAGCAGGAACTCAACTTTATTACATTAAGCAGCCGCTTATATAGAGTGTAGGGAAGGGGTGGGGAAAG
>CAUYPK010135149.1:0-68674 GCA_963574355.1 Loris lydekkerianus
GTTTCACTATGTTGCAGTGGGCAGATTGCCATGGCATCACAGCAACCTCCAACTCTTGGGCGTAAGTGATTCTCTTGCCTCAACCTCCCAAGTAGCTGGGAGTACAGGTGCCCGCCACAATGCCCAGCTATTTTTTGGTTGTAGTTGTCATTGTTTGGCAGGCCTGGACTAGATTCGAACCTGCCAGCTCTGGTGTATGTGGCTGGCACCTTAGCTGCTTGATCTACAGGTGCCAAGCCATGACGTTTTGTCTTGTCTTGTCTTGTCTTGTCTTGTCTTTTCTTCTTTTCCTTTTCCTTTTCCTTTTCCTTTTTAGATAGAGCCTCAAGCTGTCACCCTGGGTAGAGTGCTGTGGCATCATAGCTCACAGCAACCTCCAACTCCTGGGCTTAAGTGATTCTCTTGCCTCAGCCCCCCAAGTAGCTGGGACTATAGGTGCCCGCCACAACGCCCTGCTATTTTTTAGTTGCAGCCATCATTGTTGTTTGGCGGGCCCTGGGCTGGATTCAAACCCGACAGCTCAGGTGTATGTGGCTGGCGCCTTAGCTGCTTGAGCCACAGGCGCCAAGCTACCATGAAGTTTTTTCTAATATTTTTTCCTAAGAGATTTATAGTTTTAACTCTTTATTTATTTATTTTTGGGACAGAGTCTCACTTTGTCGCACTCAGGAGTGTGTTGTGGCATTGTAGCTCCCAGCAACTTCAAACTCTTGGGCTCAAGTGATCCTTTTTGCCTCAGCCTCCCAGGTAGCTGGGACTACAGGTGCCCACCACAATGCCTGGCTAGTTTTAGAGATCAGGTTTCACTCTTACCCAGACCAGTCTCAAACTCCTCTGAGCTCAGGTAGTCCACCCACCTCAGCTTCCCATAGTGTTAGGGTTACATGTTACATGCGTGAGCCACCACACCTGGTTTTAGTTTTAACTCTTAAATTTAGAGCTTTCTCCATTATGAATTTTTTGTATATGGTGTAAGGAATGAGTCCAACTTCGTTCTTTTGCACGTGGATATCCAGTTTTCCCAGCATCATTTGTTGAAAAGACTGTCTTTTTTCCCCTCGAATGGTGTTGGCACTCTTCTGGAAAATCATCTGACCGTTATGTGTAAGGGGTTGTTTCTGGGCTCTTATTTTCTGTTCCATTGGTCAATATATATGTTCATCTGCCAGCACCATATATGGATTTTTTAAAGTTTTTTAGGTGGGAGCAGGGTTTAACTCTGTTGCCTGGGTTAAAGTACCGTGTATCATGGCACACTATAACCTCTAACTCCTGGACTGAGGCAATCCTCCTGCCTCAGTGTCCTGAATAGCTAGGACTACAGATGCGTGTCACTGCACCTGGGTAACTTTATTTTTTGTAGAAACAGGGTTTTTTCTGTGATGCTCAGAGTGGTCTTGAACTCCTGAAGTTAGGTGATACTTCAGCCTCGGCCTCCTAAAGTGCTAGGGTTATGGTAGTAAGCCACTATGCCTGACCAGTGTCATTATTCTTCATAATGACTTATTTGTCCCATATCTCTGTAGGTAACTGGTCTCTTAGTCTATCAGCCAGCTCCCAAGACCTGCCTGCCTCCTGAGCCCTGTCACCTCTTAAGCTTGCTATGTCCTTGTCACAGGCCCACAACTCTGCTGACCCTAGCTCACTCAGGCTTTCAGCTCTGCTGACCCTAGTTTACCCAGAGCCCCATCCTTTTTTCAGCACTATCAAGCTAAACAAGATGTTCCAGGATAATCGTTTACTTTCCCTTTCATGACCTTGAAATGAGTTAATTTTACAAAAAGCTTTAGTTTTTTTCTTTTTTTTTGAGACACAGTCTCACTCAATTGCCCTGGGTAGAGTGTTATGGCATCTTAGCTCACAGCAACCCCAAACTTTTGGGCTCAAGCGATTCTCTTGTCTTGGTCTCCTAAGAAGCTGGGAGCCCTAGTTCTTTTCAGTTTTTTGCTGGGGCCTGGTTTGAACCCGCCACCTCTGGTATATGGGGCTGGCACCCTATTCCTTTGAGCCACAGGCGCCATCCCAAGCCCTAGTTCTTTTTAATGGAGAGTAACAGTTGAAAACCTGAGTCTTGGTGGCACCCGTAGCTCAGTGGGTAGGGCGCTGGCCATGTATACTGAGCCTGGGGCCACCTAAACAACATTGACAACTGTAAGAAAAAAAATAGCCAGGGATTGTGGCAGGTGCCTGTAGTCCCAGCTACTTGGGAGGCTGAGGCAAGAGAATCGCTTAAACCCAATAGTTCGAGGTTGCTGTGAGCTGTGTTATGTGGCCCTCTACCCAAGGCAACAGCTTGAGACTCTGTCTCAAAAACAAACAAAAAAAACCCAAGTCTTGATACTGGATTTGCTTGTTGCTGCTGGTGTGTCTATTCTGTACACATGGCTAGAATGTGTATGTATGTTTCAGCCCACAACCATATGCATATGTGTATGGACACATAACTTTTGTATCTATTTATTAAAACCATGAGCTTATTAGCAGGGTGTTGTGGTAGGCGCCTGTTGTCCCAGCTACTCAGGAGGCTGAAGCAAGGGGATCGCCTGAGCTCAAGAATCTGAAGTTGCTGTGAGCTGATGCCATGGAACTCTACCAAGGCATTAAGAGAGTGAGACCCTGCCAATAAATAAATAAATAATAAATACATGCCAAGAGTTAATATTTAACTATCTAACCCCCCAGGGTTTATTCTAGTTAGTCCTGACCCTTCTTCTGTGCTTTGTTTTTTTGTCCTCTTCCACATTGGGAAGTTCCTTCCCTGGCAGTAAGAAGCTTGACTGTGAATATTGGCAGTGCGTTTACTCATTCCCTCTCTTCAGTCTCCCAGGTCAGGCCAGGCCCTCAGCTACTGGTCCCCCAGATCCCTAGCCTTATTGGCTCCAACTTTGAGGAGGGTTTCATTGGCTGAATTCTCAGATCTGGTTACAGTGGCCATGCTGCTCATCGAATCTCTGTCCCAGGTGCCCTAGCACCAACCACACTGACCAGGGCCCTGCTGATTCTGTCACCACATGGTCCTGCTGATGGCACTAACCCTGGTCTTTTTTTTTTTTTTTTGAGAAAGAGCCTCAAGCTATAACCATGGGTAGAGTGCTGTGGCATTACAACTCACAGCAACCTCCCAACTCCTGGGCTCAAGCGATTCTTCTGCCTCTGCCTGTAGCTGGGATTACTGGCACCTGCCAAAATGCCCAGCTATTTTTTTGGTTGCAGCCATCGTTGTTTGGCGGGCCTGGGCTGGATTCAAACCCGCCAGCTCAGGTGTGTGTGGCTGGTGCCTTAGCCACTTGAGCCACAGGTGCTGAGCCTTTTTTTTTTTTTTTTGAGAGACAGAGTCTTACTTTGTTGTCTTCAGTAGAGTGCTGTGGCATCATAGCTCATAGCAACATCAAACTCTTGGGCTTAAGTGATCCTCTTGTCTCAGCCTCCCTCCACAACGCCCGGCTGTTTTTAGAGATGGAGTCTCATTCTGGCTCAGGCTGGTCTCGAATCTGTGAGCTCAGGCGATCCACCTGCTTTGGTCTCCCAAGTGCTGGGTTTACAGGTGTGAGCCACCTCACCCAGCTCTGACCCTGGTCTTATGCAACTGCTGGACACCCTCTCCCCAAATGGAAGAGACAGGAAGGGCGTGGGCTGGCCAGACCTGTGTGGTGACCTTGACTGAAGACTCCGGAGCTGAGCCACTGTGTTCAGACTTGATGCTTACTGCCCGACCTTGTTCACATTGATCTTTTTCTTAGTCTCCTCATCTGTAAAAATGAGGATCATAATACTTACCATGGAATTTTTTAATGAAATTAGAGACTGTATGTGAAGTACCTAGAACAGAGTCAGTGCTACATTCCGGTAGGTGACGTTGTGGCTGCAGGCTGCCCTTTCACTGGGGTATGAGCCCTGCGGGGGTGGGGGTGTTTGTTTCGTCCTGTCCATACAAACATGCCAAGAATCTGGAACAAGCCCAAGAAGTTGTAGTTGCTCAGCCAACAGGACCTGACTGGGGTTCGCTGTGTGTGTCACGGCGCACGTTACTGAGTGCAATTGGAAGCATAGGTGTCCAAAAACAGCTGTTCTGTTGGTAGGATAGTCTCAGATTGCCTAAGGATCTTTGTCGGTGAAGGTGGTTGAAACTAACTTGACCACCTTCAGAAGTCAGAAGTTGATTACTCTGTCTTTGTTTTCTTAGGACCACCTTTCACTCACCAGAGGACACCACAGAAGATGGTGTATTATGGGAAGACTTCCTGTAAAAACAACTTTGAGGATTATATCGAGATAATAAAATATGTCTTCAGCTCATACAAGAGAGAGTCCCCTCTTATTATCAACACGATGGGCTGGGTGTCAGGTAAGCCTGCAGGTGTGCCTCTCCGGGAGAAAGACAGGCAATGGCTTGGTCCCCATAGCTTAGTGGTTAGGGCACCAGCCACATACATCAGGGCTGGTGGCTTCGAACTCTTGGGCAACATAGTGAGACTCTGTGTCAGTAAAAAAAAAAAAAAAAAGATGGGCAGTGTGAGCACATGGGTGGCTCCCAGGCATTCGGGTTGAAGCCCAGATTCTTTTTTTTTTTTTAATTGAGACAGAATTTCACTATGTCATTCTCGGTAGAGTGTTGTGGCATTACAGCTCACAGCAAACTCAAACTCTCGGGCTCAAGTGATTCTCTTGCCTCAGCCTCCCTAGTAGCTAGGACTACAGGCACCTGCCACAATGCCCGGCTATTTTTTTTGTTTGTTTGTTTGTTTAGCAAGCCTGGGCCGGGTTAAAACCCATCAGTCCCAGAACTTGTGGCTGGCGCCCTAATCACTGAGTACGGGTGCCCAGCCTGAAGCCCAGATTTTAAGACAGTCTCTATTGTTTCTTATAGGAATGTGTCATTGTTCTTCGGTGCATTGCCTGTGCTAATGTTGTCTCCTTTCTCACAGACGAAGGGCTTTTGCTTCTCATTGACCTGATCCGGTTGCTGTCTCCCAGCCATGTTGTTCAGTTCAGTTCTTCCCACAGCAAATACATGCCAAATCTCACCCCGGGCTATGTAGAAGACAGGGATGGCTTGTACACAAAAAGCAAGTCCAAGATAAGAAATCGAGGTTTCAAACTTGCAGAATTTGCAGAGAATTTGGAATTTGCTGATGAAGAAAAAGAGAGCCCAGTTGAATTTATTGGACATAAACTAATGTGTGTTCGTTTAGAGTTTGCATTCAGAATAACTCCAAGAAATAGGTAAATTTGGCTTTCCTTCATTTGAACAAGGCATTCTTTTAATTTTGTGAAAGGATTAAGTCCTCTTAAATTTTTCAAATCTGTTACATCTATGCGGTTATGAAGGTGAATCAGTTGTTTTCTTCACTGTTATTTTTCCCAATGGAAATATCCAGGAATGAGGTAGCCCCCATAGGCTCAGGGGTTAGTGTGTGGGCCCTGCATACCTCTGAGGTTTTGTTCAAACCTTGCCTGGCCCTGATTAATATAAAACAGAAAGAAAACAATGCCTAGAAGTGTGCTCCAGCTCTGGTTGCCAAGAGCTCTGACTTAAAGGAGAGTAGACTTGCTATTTTTCTGGTTGGGAGTCTCTCAGGCAGGGCCTGCAGATGCTGTAGTGGGAGTGGTTTGAAGTCCTTCACAGTGTCCAGGCGTAGCCTGCAGCTGGCTGTGAATGTTTACCGAGGAGTTGTGGGGGCCACACACTAAATATGCAAACACTAACATTAGCTGATGCTTTAGAAAAAGGTCTGTGCCTAATTTTCATGATATCTGTCACCAAAGTTAAGCATTTTAGCCAGCCCCTGGCTATAGTTGGACGCCCCATGACAAAGGTACTCTGTTTTCTGAGTGGGAGGTGGTCGTGGTAGGTTAAATCTTTGCTTACCTCCTTACAATTTACTTTGCAGAGAATTACATAACAAAATGCTTCGAGACCTGGCAGTGTTAGGTTACCTTGGCCAGCTGCAGCCCCCAGTGCCAAAGCCACTCAGTCCTTTACATGGTCTGACGCCCTATCAGGTAATCTGAACTTGCAGGAAAAATTGTCTTCATTTTGCTTACTTAAAACACACTTCTGTGGCTTTCTGTGTGCTGGGTACCCTTCGAACTGTTTTATAACTCGTCACTTATATAATCCTCAGAACAACCCTAAGATGAAGATTATGTAATTGTCCCCATTTTACATCTGGGGAAACTAAGTTGCAGAGAGTCTAAGGCTGCAGTTCTCAACCTGTGGTCGTGACCCCTTTGTAACAATGAAAATATATCCTGCATATCAGATATTTACATTACAATTCATAACAGTAGCAAAATTACATTATGAAGTAGCAACGAAAATAATTTTACAGGTCACTACAACATGAAGAAGTATATTAAAGGGTCGTGGCATTAGGAAGGCTGAGAACCATTGGTTTAAGGGATCCCCCACCAGTGGCCAAGCTAGGAGTCAGGCCCAGGCAGTCAGCTCCAGTGTCTGCACTCTTTCTTTGTTGTTGTTGAGACAGAGTCTGATGGCGTCACAGTGTCACATTTCACAGCAACCCCATACTCTTGGACTTAAGCGATTCTCTTGCCTCAGCCTCCCAAGTAACTGGGACTACAGGTGCCCGCCACAGTGCCCGGCTATTTTTTTTATTGTTGTAATTGTCATTGTTCAGCAGCCCTGGAGTGGGTTCAAACTCCCCAGCCTCGGTGTGTGTGGCGGGCATCCTAACCACGAGCTATGGGTGCCGGGCCAGCGTCTGCACTCTTGACTACAGCTCTGTGTTGGTTCCAGATGTTCCACTTCACCCCAGGGCTGCTCCAGCACTTCTTTTTATTGTCTTTAGACTGGCAGTAGTACTAAGCCTCATAGAGTGACTGTATAGATTCAGGGAGTGTTCACAGTAGCACCAGGCTTCTAGAAAGCACAGGTACAATGTTGAGTATTAACTATCATCGAAAGTAGACTCTAGGCAAGGCACGGTGGCTCAAGTCTGGATGGGCAACAGTGAGACCCTGTCTCTACAAAAAAATAGAAAATCGGCTGGATGTGGTGGCACATGCCTGTAGTCCCAGCTACTCCAGAGGGAGAGGCAGGAGGATTGCTTCAGCCTAGGAATGGGAGGCTGCAGTGGCCACTGTACTCTAACCTGGGGGACAGAGCAAGACCCTGTCTTTAAAAAAAAAAAAAACAGAAAAAGTAGATTCTAACTCCAGAGAATTTGCGATTTAGAACACAGGCTAATAATTCTTGGCTTGGCGCCTGTGGGTCAAGTGGCTAAGGTGCCAGCCATGTACACCTGAGCTGGCGGGTTTGAGTCCAGCCTGGGCCTGCCAAACAACAATGACATTTGCAACCAAAAAAATAGCGGGGCCTTGTAGCGGGCGCCTGTAGTCCTAGCTACTTGTGAGGCTGAGGCAGGAGAATCACTTGAGCCCAGGAGTTAGAGGTTGCTGTGAGCTGTGATGTCACAGCATTCTACCCAGAGTGACAGTTTGAGGCTCTGTCTCCCCCCACCCAAAAAAAAAAAAGAATTCTTTAAGAGGGGGGCACCTGTGGCTCAACGGAGTAGGGTGTTGGCCCCATATGCCAGAGGTGGTGTTCAAACCCAGGCCCGGCCAAAAAAAAAAAAAAAAAAATTCTTTAAGATTCAGGGTGGTGAAAGAATAAAAATAGTCACTTTTCTTTTTTGTTTGTTTTTTGAGACAGGCTTACTTTGTCACCCTCCATAGAGTACTGTGGCATCACAGCTCACAGCAACCTCAGACTCTTGGACTCAAGCGATCCTCTTGCCTCAGCCTCCCGAGTAGCAGGGACTACAGGTGCCCGCCATAATGCCAGGCTATTTTTAGCAGTGGGGTCTCGCTCTGGCACAGGCTGGTCTTGAACCTGTGAACTCCAGCAGTCCTTGTGCCTCGGCCTCCCAGAGTGCTACAATTATAGGCAGGAGCCACCGCTTACTCTGTTCTGTGCCTCGGCCTCCCAGAGTGCTACAATTATAGGCAGGAGCCAATGCTTACTCTGTTCTAAGCCTGTGTTAAATCTACTCGTAGTGGTCCTGTTATCTCCACCATTTTTTAGATGACAAAATCAAGGCCAAAGACAGAGTTAGCTTGCCCAAAATGGCATCATAAAAACTGGAACTGGAGCCCAGGTAGCCTGATTCTGTGCAGCTCGTACAGTTTTGAGCACTCATCCTGGGGGAAGTCTGCCACGCACTTTCCATGGAAGGGCTGAGTGACCTGTGGGTAGATGCTGTGTTCCTTATTTACAGCTGTGAACATGCAGCAGCACAGTCAGGTGCAGGCACTTGCCTCAGGTGGGTAGGAGCGTGGCCTGGACGGTAGGGCAGCATCTCCCAGGCCCCATGGCAGACCTCCAAGCTTCCAACTCATCCCCCCCTGATAGGCTAAGGTAGTTTGTTTAATTGGGATTTTGGTTTATAGGGCCATTTGTTTCCTGGTAGATGTTCTGTAAGAACTTGAAATTTCTCTGTAAGTAATTTAATCTGCCTTTTGTTTCACATTTGTTTTTGATATCTAAATAAGTATAACAAAATACTTTTCTACTTTAAAAATTTGGAATTATCCAGAAAGTTATTAATTAGTAATTTATCTTGTGTTCTAGGAATTTTCACTGTATTACATTAAGAAACCAGTGGAGGCCTTTTCTCAATGAATTGGTTTTTACTTTATTATATCAGGAAACTCAGTGAATGAATTTCACAGGAACTGAGCTGGCGATCCCTCTTTACTTATGCATTTTTATTTTGTGGCAGGGTCTTACTCTGTTGTCCTGGGTAGAGTACTTTGGCATCACAGCTCACAGCAACCTCAAACTCTTGGGCTCAAGTGATCCTTTTGCCTCAGCCTCCCAAATAGCTGGGACTATAGGCGCCTGCCACAAAGCCTGGCTGTTTTTTTTTGTTGTTGTTGCAATTGTCATAATTGTTTAGCAGGCCTGGGTCTGGTTTGAGCCCACTAGCCCCTGTATATGTGGCTGGCGCCCTAACCACTGAGCTATGGGTGCCAAGTCAATATTTTTTCTATTTTTAGTAGAGGTGGGATCTCGCTCTTGCTTGGGCTGGTCTCCAACTTCTGAGCTTGGACAGTCCACCTGCCTCTGCCTCCCAGAGTACAAGAAATGAGCTACCATGCCTGGCCCTTTACTTATATTTTTTTGTTGTTGAGACAGAGTCTCATTTTGTCACCCTTGGTAGAGTGCCATTGCATCACAGCTCATAGCAACCTCAAACTCTTGGGCTCAAGCGATTCTCTTGCCTCAGCCTCCCAAGTAGCTGGGACTACAGGTGCCCTCCACAATGCCTGGCTATTTTTTTGTTGCAGTTATCCTTATTTAGCTGACTAGGGCTGAGTTTGAACGCGACACCCTCGGTGTATGTGGCTGGCCCCATAAGCACTGTGCGATGGGCACCGAGCTGCCTTTACTTAATTTTATTTAATTTTTAAGTTTTATTTAGCTTTAGGTTCTGCACCTGTGCCTTAGTGGTTAGGGCACTGGTCACATACACCGGGGCTGGCAGGTTTGAACTCACCCCAGGCCTGCTAAACAACGACAACTACAACAAAAAAATAGCCAGGCGTTGGGGCGGGCGCCTGTAGTCCCAGGTACTTGGGACGCTAAGGCAAAGGAATCACTTAAGCCTTAGATTTTGAGGTTGCTGTGAGGTGTGACACCATGGCATGCTACAGAGGGTTAATATAGTGAGACACTATTTAAAAAAAATTTTTTTTTTTTTTTTTTTTTTTTTTTTTTAATTTTTTAGCAGTGGTTGGAGCGCAGTAGCTATTTATTCATAGGAGCAATTATACTGTAGTACAGCCTCCAACCCCGGGCTGCATTCGATCTTCCCGCATAACTGGGACTAAAGGCATGTGCATGTGCCCACTCTCTCTCCACTAGGATAGTTACGACATTTCTAACCTTTTTTATTTTATTTTATTTTACTTTTTTGCAGTTTTTGGCTGTGGCTGGGTTTGAACCCGCCACCTCCAGCATATGGGGCCGGCGCCTTACCCCTTTGAACCACAGGTGCCTCCCACTAACCTTTTTTGTTTGTTTGTTTTTAGGGGACGAGGTCTCACTGTGTTGACTGAGTATGTACACACATTTTTAGACAAAAAAGCTTTAGGCATTTAGTTTAGAATTCTAGCACTTGTTGCTGGTATATAATATATTTGTGGGCCAGACACTGTGGCTCATGACTGTATTCCCAGCACTCTGGGAGGCTGAGGTAGGAGGATCTCTTAAAGTTCACTTGAGTTCAAGACCAGCCTGTGCAGCATAGGTAGAGCTCATATCAACAAAAAATTTAAAAATTAGTTAGGTGTGGTAGTGTATGCCTGTAGTCCCAGCCACTCAATAGGCTGAGGTGGGAGGATCACTTAAGCCTAATAGTTTCAGGCTATAGTGAGCTATGATGATAGCACTGTACTCTAGCCTGGTGACAAGGTGAGATGTCTCTCAAAAAAAAAAAAAAAAGTTTGTGTATGTTTCTTAGGGTCTCTGTATTAAGGCAGTGCGACCATGCCAAACAGTGGTCAGTGTTTTTATTCTTTATAGACACTCTGGTAATTGGTTTGGCAGCCCTAGCTTCAGATAGTTGGCTAATCAATTTGTAAAAATTTAAAGAAATCTTTCAAAGAAGAAATTAATACACGGAAATGCTGATTAATTTTCCAGGTTCCCTTCAATGCTGTCGCACTGCGAGTCACCCATTCTGATGTCGCCCCTACCCACATACTGTACGCTGTGAATGCCAGCTGGGTCGGTCTTTGCAAGATCCTGGATGATGTCAGAGGATACGTGAATGGGCCCATCCTGCTTGCCCAGACTCCAATCTGTGATTGTTTAGGGTTTGGTGAGTGTGAGAGGAAAACATGTCCATAAACCTACTAAAGTGGTTCCCTTCTTCTGCTGAGGATGACTGGCCTTCACCTTGTAGCTATCTCTCAGCTGGAAAGGTCAGAGAGCTCCTCACTCTTATATATAGTGTGCCTCGGGCTGGTGGAAAGAAGCAGCCTTTGGTGGCACCTGTGGCTCAGTGAGTGGGGCGCCGGCCCCATATACCGAGGGTGGCGGGTTCAAGCCCAGCCCCGGCCGAACTGCAACAACAACAACAAAAAATGGCCGGGCATTGTGGCAGGCGCCTGTGGTCCCAACTGCTCAGGAGGCTGAGGCAGGAGAATCGCGGAAGCCCAAGAGCTAGAGGTTGCTGTGAGTCCTGTGATGTCACGGCACTCTACTGAGGGTGGTAAAGTGAGACTGTCTCTACAAAAAAAAAAAAAGGCAGCAGCCTTTTCTCTGCGTCTCCTGCCAGGTCCTCTACATCTAGGATTCCTGAGGACCAAGCCTGACCCTCTTGTCACTGCACGCCGTTCCCTAGGCCATAGCATCCACTGCTGGGCTCTGGATTCGTCTGTAGGCCAGCTCCTCTCATGGTGCCAGCACAGCTGTGCATCTGCCTTCCAAGCCTGTGTTGCCAACAGACCCCTCACTTGGGGTCGTACTGGCATCAAAACACACATCCAAAACGGAGGCTCTTTTCTCCCAGCCCTACCGTCTCCTCCTTTTCCCAGGCCTGTGTGAGTTCCTTGGGAGATTGGATTGGCTCTAGAGCTTAGGTCAGACCCCAGCCCCTCCTTGGCAGCCCCTCACCTTCATTTGCACTTTCAGCCCTTGAGTGAGGCCATGGGCTTCTGTTTTCAAAATACGTCAGGTCTGTTCCCCTCTTCTCACCAGTCTAGTTGTCCGCCAGCATTTCTGCATTGGGCTGCTGGAGAAGCTTCCTGGTTGGATCCTCCACTCCACTCCACAGTCAGGAGTGACCTGAACACAGTTGCAGTTTGTGCCAGAAACTGGCATGTCCTATTGCTCAGAGCAGGATCTGGACCAGGGCTCCAGGTGCCCAGAAGGGTTGGGTCCCTGCTTCCCTTACTAAGCCTGGCTCCCCAAAGTGGATAAATGACAATATATAGTTTTGAAAGGATGTAGGAACTAAGCAACCCCAAATTAACAAAGTCCTTAAATAATTAAATAAATGCATGTTTCACATTTGTGCATCACTGCACTGCTCACAAGCATTTCCACAGAAGTTACCCTTCAGGACAGACTGTAAAGAGGGAGTGGTGTTGGGGAAAGACGACAACGTCATTTTTGTGTTTCTCTGTGGTGGGTTTTCTTTTTTTTTTGAGACAGTCTCACTATGTGGCCCTCGGTAGGGTGCTGTGGCATCACAGTTCACAGCAACCTCCTCAACCTCTCGGGCTAAAGGGAGTCTCCTGCCTCCACCTCCCAAGTAGCTGGGACTACAGGCGCCTGCCACAGCGCCCAGCTATTTTTTGGTTGCGGCTGTCATTGTTGTTTGGCGGGCCCGGGCTGGATTCAAACCCGCCAGCTCTGGTGTACGTGGCTGGCACCCTACCTGCTGAGCTATGGGCACTACCGGGACTTTTGTATTTTCAAAGCAAAACAGTTGAAATTGAAATTTAACTTTTCAAAGACATTTTGCAGTTCCTAGTGGTGGGAGGTCTGTGTCTTCTGGAAGGGTGATCTCTGCACTGTCCCGTAGGCATCTGCAGGGGCATCGACATGGACAAGCGGCTGTACCACATTCTCACCCCAGTGCCCCCAGAGGACCTGAGAACCGTGAACTGCCTGCTTGTTGGAGCTGTTTCCGTTCCACACTGTGTCTTCAAGAACCAGGTGAGCCTGACCCCTGGGCACAGCCCTGGGTGGATCCTGGCTGGGTCCACAGGAAGTGAGGAGCTGAGGCAGGGTGAAGGGCGGGGGAACCCTTCAGAGGATATCTGAGCAACTTGTGCTTTGTTATCAATCCAGATGTCAGGGTGGCCACAGGAGGAGGGTGTACTGGAGAGAGAAGAGGTGGCCTCCCCAGGATCAGTCTTAGGACCCACGTGTTATCCATGGCTGGGGCTTGCTGGTTAAGGGTGTCAGTGTAGCCCCCAGGGACAGCCATAGGGTCTGCAAGCAGATTGGAGGGCTGTGGGTGTTGCTGCCATCCTCTCCTGAGTGTCCCACTGACTGGGACACAGTGTGCCCACCTGCTCCTGTGTCATTTGATGTGTTTGTGGAGTTGAGCTGGGCAGAAAGGCACTGGCAAATTTGTTGCAGGGCCAGTTGCTCTCTGGGTGGCCTGAGGGAAGGGATCAAATTCTTTGCAAGAGCGAAAGGTCCTTCCCCCCCCTCTCACTTTAACACTGCCTTCTGGGTGAGAAAAAAACCACTAAATCTTCCAGACTGGATTCCGAGTGTTACCTTGGATTCTCTTTGTGTTTCTATTTCAGCAGAGGCTTGAAGGGACAATACCTTATGTCACAACCGATTACAATTTTAAACTTCCTGGAGCATCAGAGAAAATTGGAGCAAGAGAACCTGAGGAAAGACATAGGGAAAGACAACCGCCGAGATACAAGTCGTATCGGAAATAAAAGAATACTGTGGATACTGATGTGATTTTTTTTCAAGACAGAGCCTCAAGCTGTCACTCTGGGTAGAGTGCTGTGGCATCCCAGCTTATAGCAACCTCAAACTCTTGGGCTTAAATGATTCTCTTGCCTCAGCCTCCTAAGTAGCTGGGACTACAGGTGCCTGCCACAACGCCCGGCTGTTTTTTGATTGTAGTTGTCGTTGTTTGGCAGTCCCAGGCTGGATTTAAACCCACCAGCTCTGGTGTATGTGGCTGGTGCCTTAGCTGCTTGAGCTACAAGCGTCAAGCCTGATAAGATTTTTTTAATGAGAAGAGAAACTTTTCTACCAAGAATCTTTGTCTCAGGCCCAGCAGCAAGTGACTGGAGGGGTTTAGTGGGTGTGAATGGTGCTCTGATGGGCAGCAGTATTCTGTGGGACTTGTAGACCTATTGTATGATAGTTTGTTTTTGTTTGTTTGTTTGTTTTTTGAAACAGTCTCACTTTGTTGTCCTCGGTAGAGTTCTGTACTGTCACAGCTCACAGCAACCTCAAACTCTTGGGCTCAAGTGATACTTTTGCCTCTACCTTCTGAGTAGCTAGGACTACAGGCACCTGCCACAACGCTTGGCTCTTTTTTTTGAGAGTTTTCTCTGGCTTAGGCCGGTCTCAAACCTGTGAGCTCAGGCAATCCACCCTGTCTCAGTTTCCCAGAGTGTTAGGATTACAGTGCTAGGATTGAGCCACTGCGCCTGGCCTGTTGTATGATAGTTTTAATTTCTCTTTTACAGCTACATGAGCTAGAATTTTGTCCTAGTCTTCTGCATGGACACTGATATTTGCTGTCTGGTGTGTTTTCTAAAGGGATTTAATGCAACAGGGGAAGTTTGGATGCCATTAAAAACAATATTGGTGGAGAGGGTGATTGGTGGGACCACACCTCTGGTGCATTTTACAAGGGTACATGTCAGATCTACTAAGTGTAGAGTATAAATGTCTTAACACGATAATTACAAAAGTGCGGAAAAGGCTATGTTAACCAGTTTGATGAAAGTATTTCAAATTGTATATAAAACCAGCACATTGTACCCCATAAATGCATTAATGTACACAGCTATGATTTAATAAAAAATAAAAAACAACAACAAAGAATATAGGCGATTACTCACAGAGTTCTTCAGGGACCTGGTTGTTGATAATCAGCATAAAAATAGGGAAATTGGGACCATAAAATTGTACCAGCAAGGAAGGGGAAGGCTGGCCTGCTGGGTCTCAAGCATAATGGATATAAAGGCTGGCCTTGGCCTCCTTGGACCCCTTGTGGACAGTCACAGCTCTTACCCTGCTCGTTTGATGTGACTTTGTTTGGTCCGTTACATTCAATCAAGGTTTGCATCGAATGTGAGGGTTGGAATGGGGAAAAGGTTGGATTCAAGAACCCTTCGTTTTTTGTTTTTTTTTTTTAATCCTGTCGTTTCATGCTGAAAAAATTGCTTTCAAATCTGGAAAGCCTCTTCAGAGGGCTTTTTCAAATTAGATTTGTTCTGATTGACTGCTCATCTGAAGCCAAACTATGGGGCAGAGCTGTTTGGAAGACTTATTGTCAGGCCAGCTGTTGTGCAAAGTCCCAGTGTTGCCTGTGGGCAGCTGGGCCTGAGCTTGAACATACGGGTAGCTCTGTGCCATGGAGAGTTCGTCCAGGAGGCATCAATGGTGCCGTTCTTCACACTGACATGATGCTTTATCCTCTAATGTCAGAGTGGTTTTCCTGTGTATAGGACAGTGACATACTTGATGAGGCAGAATTTCAGACTGGTTTTGTCTCTGGCACAGCCATAGTGCCAGAATTCTAGCCTCCCAGCATGATCATGTTGCAAGGCTTTTACTGGAATGTGTTAAGTTTTAAGATTTGTGTGCATTCGAACTGTTGGATGGCAGTGTCCTACATGTGTTGTGGTGACCCTCAGCATCTCTTAGGATGTAAGTACAGAAACCTTTGTCACAGTGGTTAGTTTTGATACCCTAGAGATGATTCAGTATAGCTTTTTAATAGCTTTTTAGTTACCTCTTTTTTTTTTTTTTTTTTTTTTTGCAGTTTATGGCTGGAGCTGGGTTTGAACCCGCCACCTCTGGCACATGGGGCCGGCGCCCTACTCCTTTGAGCTACAGGTGCTGCCAGTTACTTCTTATTTACATCTAAATTTAGCTTATTTGTATCTTGTTTTACTATTTTGACCTTGCAAAGAATAGTAAGATGATCTGCCACCATCAGCTTTTTGCCTCTTTCCCTAGTTCCTGTGTCTTTATGGTGGTACTCGCTGCAGGTCATTAGCGAGTCCCTGGAAGAGTAAGTGATGCCCTGTACATAATTGGCATTTCCGTTAAACCCACATTTGCCTTTAACCTTCAAACACGGGCTTTTAAAGAATGTCCTTTCTGGTCTTCCGACTTAGGTCTTCCTCTTTGCCAGAAGCTCTGGATTTTTTTAACTCCTATGTTCCCGTCTGTCTAGTAAAAATCCCATCTTACCACGGGGGGGGGGGGGGGGGGGGGTAACAATGCCGGGTGTATGTGCCCCTGCGGTCATGGCAACGTGGGTCCCCCCCGGGGCGGGGCGCCCCCCCAGGGGAAAAAAGTCCTTTCTTCAGTCCCCATCAGTTAAGGAAAAAGTGTGTCCCCTAGAGGGAGCTGTCAGCCACCTCTCAGGTGGCTTTACTGAGCTACAGTTGGGTGGGACTGTGTGGTGAGATTCCAGAGCCTTGGCTCTACCAGCCACAGGGTGTGCCTGGCCGTCCACCTTAGATGTCTGTCCATTGGATTGTGTATTCAAAGAAAGGATGAGATTGGACTTTCTATCCTTTCTACTGTCTGTTATAGTTCAGAATGGGTAGTAAGGAGTTCCCAGTTGGAGTTAATCTTTTTCAAAAATTTTATGTATTTATTTTTAGAGATGGGATCTCACTGCCAGCCTCACACTACTGGACCAAAGTGACCCTCCCACCTCAGCCTCCCAAGTAGCTGGGACTACAGGCACGCACCACCACGCCCAGCTAATCTTTAAAATTTTTGTAGAGACGGGGTCTCATACTGCTCAAGCTGGTCTTGAACTCTAGGCCTAATGTAATCCATCTGCCTTGGCCTCCCAAATTGCTGGGATTAAAGGAGTGAGCCACCACACCTGGCCTCCATTGGAATTATTCTTTATCAAAACTCTTGTGTGTGTGATTTCCAGAGTAGTGCATGCTTTAAGAAAATTATAGAAATAAATGACTTAGAAAATGAAAACCCTTATTTGTCAGTATTTGTTGGTCTTTAAAATCAGTTCTCTCAAGGAGACCATTCAATAGGAAAAATAGATTGGACCTGTTCTAGGATTTTATTTCATAAACTGGTTGCATTATCCTTGTCCTACTTTTGGGCCTTGGAAGCAGGAAACCCTGGGTCCTCTACAGCCATATCTTGGAAATTGAAGATTCAAGAAAGGAGAGAGGGATGTTTGAACAGAGTCTTCAAATGCTTTGGACTGTGCTTTTGAGTGACCGCCTGAAAGTGGCCTCCAGAGAAAATGAGGCCCTGGGCTGAACCCCGAGAGCTCCTGCCCTCCACTGACCTCTTCAATGGACAGTTAGCCTATCACACCTGGATTTTTGCCTGCCAGGGTTGAGGACCACACAACATGGGCAAGAAGGTTCTTTTCTTTGTACGAGATGCTAATTTTTTAAAATGGTCTAATTGCCTGTAATCCCAGCACTGTGGGAAGCTGAGGCGTTAGATCTCTTGAGCTCACCAGTCGAAGACCAGCCTGTCTCTTAAAAAAAAAAATAATAATAAACCTTGTGGTGGGTGTCTGTGGTCCCAGCTACTAGGAAGGATGAGTCAGGGGGATCGCTTGAACCCAGGAAATTGAGGTTGCTGTGGGCTATAACCTACAGTACTCAATGGGGGCAGGAAAGTGAGACTGTCTAAAAAAGAAAAAGTATAATTGATAGGCTTTTGGGTTTTTATTTGTTTATGTTTGGATGGAAATACAGTGGTTAAGGTAGCAGGCTTTGATGTTAGAGATCCGAGTTAGAATCCTGGTTCTGCCACCTGGTTAGCCGTGTAGCTCTGAGGAAGATCCCTAACCTGAGACTGTCTCCTCTGAAGGTGAGTGATTGGGCTTCCCTCAGGGCTCCGGGTGAGGAGGGAGTGAGGTCTTCTCTATAAGAGGCTCAGCTGTCTTGAGCAAGTACAGAGTGGTCAGTGAGTCTTAGTGTGTGGAAGCTCTTGGAAGGCGGGCACCTAACTTGTGTTCCTTACAATCATGTTAGAATGATGCAAAACAAAATGTTTTGAGTCCATAGCCTCCACGTGGGTTCACCTTAAAATTGTTCTTGCAACCCAGTCCTGTTCTCAGCAGGCCCTAGGGAAGCAGGTTCCATGGCCACCACTGATAATCTGTTCATGGAGCTTTTCATAAATCTCCAATCATCGCTTTAAAATTTTTAGTAACAGCTCCCATGTGTAGAAAATGATCCTGAAATTCACAGCCCAGGTAATTACTGTGAGCACTGGCTATTATGACAGGGTGGGGTGGGGTGGGTCCTGTATGATGGTTCCTGTTCAACTCGGTTAGCATATCTCTGTATCATTAAATGTTTTTGAGAATATGAATTGTGTAATTTTATTATACAGACCATTTTATTCTAGGAAATTACTTAAATGCTTAGGAGAAATGGCCCAAAAAAATTGGAAAGGAAAAAAACATTGAAAAGAGGCCAATGAAATTCGGAAGCCACTGCAAGAAACACTCAGGGAACACAGCTGATGCCTGCAATGTTATTATCACGTCGGTGTTGAGCGCAATAAGAGTTTGATTTTCCTGTCCCAGCCCATCTGTAAGTTAGGTGCTGGAACCTCACCGTGCTGTCTTAAGAGTATTTGATGGAAACGGTGTTTTGCTTCCAGACGAGTTCAGATCTGAAAAAATCAAAAGCCCCTTCGTGGTCTGTGCCAGTGACTGTCTCTCAGCAGCAGGGGCTCAGCCCCTTCAGACCTGCTCATTGTTGGGCTGGACCTGGCAGTAAGAATGAGGCTTGGCTGACAAGCCCAACCTGAACAGTGGCTAAAACAAATATGGGGGCTGTCTGTGCAGTTGGGGGACAGCCCACGTGATGTTCAGGGCCTCTTAAAAGACCTTGCTAAGTTAAGTATTCCCAAGGCTTTGCCAGGAAAAGAGTGGGCTGGGGGTGGGATCTGAAAGACACAGCCAGCTGAGGGATGGAGGGGTGGCAGGTCTGATCTGGCAATGCCAGTAGCTGAGTAAGCAAAGAGTGAATACAGCTGAGCTGGGCAGACAAGTGCCGGCTGGGAAGCCAAGCGTAGCCATGGTAACTGGCCCTGAGGCCGCTGTGGCTTCAGCAGACTGGGTTTTTCTAATGCTTTGGGACTTGCTTGGCTATGACCAGCTTGTCTCTGCCTGGCAGGAGGAAGCCACTAAGCTTGCAGACCATCCTCCTGGCCAAGGAATCTGGCAGAGGGGCTGTTGCTACCTGTTGGGATTGCAGAGACCAGGGTGTCCAGCGTTGCTTTCCGACAAAGGAGGGGAAGGCACCTCCAAGGCAGCCAGCAGTGTGAGAAGCCTGCTCCAAGGAGTGAATGGGTACTTGGCAATGGAAAGGCCAAGGGGGGAAAAACCACCAGGGAGAAAACGCAGTGTGAGCAGCAGCTACAAAGCCCATATGTTAAAATATTCTGCACCCAGGGGACTTGCGTCTGGGGGGAGCAAATAGGGGCTGGGTGCTCTGTGGTTTCCGTGCAGACAAATTCAGCGGGAGAAAGTAAGATCTGGGCTGAGCCTGGGAGAAGCCCTTTAATCTTGGAACTGTATCTGGACAGGGAGGGACAGAGACCTGTGTGCCTGATCAGACAAGACAGTCCTATGGTGTTGGCTTGTGCCTGGAGAGCCAGGCAGGCTGCCACCAACCCAGAGGTCAAAAATGAATTCAGTCCTGACAAAATACGCGTCTCCACCTCAAAGCTGGCTCAGCCTTCTTCGGGGAACCGGTGAGTCTGTTTACTTTTGTCTTGAAAGAAGGGTGGCAGGTCTTGGGCCACCAAGATCCCACATGGGCTGAATTAGTCCAGACCTTTCAAGAACTGCTCTACAGGCTGGGTACATTTCGTCCTTGATAATCGATGAGTCGTGATTAAGGCCATCCAGCCCAGCAAGTGTTAGCTGTCAGCTCTGATGTGAGGGCATCAGTAATGTCCTGTCTTCTGATAAGGCAGAGGTGGGGCCTTTCCCGTCCATCGTGCACCTCCTAAAAGGAAAGAGCAGGATGCTGTGTTGGAGGATCGCTTTGGTGCCACACTGGCTGCTGCTGCAGAGGAAGGACACCTCCTCGCCTCCTCCATGAAAGAGAAGGTGGGGTAAGAAAGCTCCCCAAGACCCTTCAGACCGTTCCACTTTGTCCACTGGGCTGTGTCCCCATTGCTAGCATGGCCTGGAATGGTTCCCAGCCTAGCTTTTGTAGCCCTCTCAGGAAGGACCATGAAATTCCTCCTGTACCATCAATATTTTTAAAATTCACTTTTAATATATGCCATGACGCATTTTGGGAGTGGTGGTTTAGGAACAGAGTTCATGGAATCCAGTAGTATTCCACTGCCCCAGGGCAGGAGCCCTGGCCTGGGAGATGCTCCCTTCCGGGAACAAAGGGGATGACCTGGACACCTAACCTGTCTGGTGTGCTCAGATCAGAGCTCAGCCTTTATTTGGCCCCCGCCCCCATGTCTGGCTCGACACAGACTTAAGCAGACAGCAAGTCAGCAGACAGCAAGAGAATTCCTCTGCAGACAACCAGGCCCCTCATCCATGGCTTCCTGCCCCAGAAAGGAGTCTGTGCCTCTGGGCTACCTTTCCCTTGGCCTATGCCTCAAACAGAGCTCACTATCCGGGCAGGGCTCTGCTGTTGGCTGCTGCAAGCTGGAAATCGGGTTGTGCGGACCACACCTGCCGCCAAATCGTACAGTACATGAACCTCAGTGACGGATGTCTGCTTTAATTGAGGCTGATCTCTGCTCATTACTGAAGGGAGAGCATGTCCAAATGTGGATGAAAAGTGGGGTTATGGGCCTTTGCAGTGTCCCCCTGGTCACACCTTCCCCATGAGCAGTGGAGAGTGGCCACTTACTTTACTTTGGCTTATGCTTGATTGAGTCCTTTAAATGAGCATATAAATATAAATTCACGTGTATGCAGTTTTTGTTCTGCTTAGAAAAATAATAATCTGGTTTGGGGCCTATAGCTCAAGTGACTAAGCCACATACACTAGAGCTGGTGGGTTCAAATCCAGCCTGGGCCTGTCAAACAATGACAACTACAACCCAAAAATACCCGGGCATTGTGGAGAGCACATGTAGTCCCAGCTACTTGGGAGGCTGAGGCAAGAGAATCGCTTAAGTTGGAGGTTGCTGTGAGCTGTGATGCCATGGTACTCTACCCAGGGCGACAACTTGAGACTCAAAAAAGAAATAATAATCTTCTATAAAACTGTTAAATGATACATAGTGATAGTTTAAGCCAGTAGTTCTCAACCTTTCTAATACCATGGCCCTTTAATACAATTCCTGTGGGTCGTGACCCACAGATTGAGAACCACTGGTTTAAGCCTTCTGATTTTTTTCTTTCTTTTTTTTTTTTTTTTTTTTTATGACAGTCTCACTCAATCGCCCTGCCTGGGGTTGAGTGTCATGGCATCATAGCTCATGGCAACCTCAAACTCTTGGGCTTTAGTGTTTAGCAGTTTTCTTGCCTCAGCCTCCCAAGTAGCTGGGACTACAGGCTACAATGCTCAGCTAGTTTTAGAGATGGGGACTCACTCTTGCTCAGGCTGGTCTAAAACCATGAGCTCAGGCACTCCACCCACCTGGGCCTCCCAGAGTGCTGGGATTACAGGCTTGAGCCACCAGGCCCAGCCATCACCCTCTGATTTTCTTTTCTTTTTTTTTGAGACAGAGTCTCACTATGTTGCCCTTGGTAGAGTGCCGTAGCATCATAGCTCACAGCAACCTCAATCTCTCAGGCTTGAGCGATTCCCAAGTAGTTGGGACTAAGGTGCCCACCACAATGCCCAGCTTTTTTTGTTGTTACAGTTGTTTAGTTGGCCCAGGCCGGATTCGAACCTGACACCCTCAGTGTATGTGGCTGGCGCTATAACCACTGTGCTACAGGCACCAAGCCCCAGCTATTTTTTTGTTGTAGTTGTCATTGTTGTTTGGCAGGCCCAGGCTGGGTTTGAATCCACCAGCTCTGGTGTATGTGGCTGGCGCCTTAGCCGCTTGAGCCACAGGGGCCGAACCCATCCTCTGATTTTCTATTTCCAGTCTGTTGCATTTCAGAATTTTCTTCTTGTTTTATTTATTTATTTTTTTGAGACAGTCTCATTCTTACCCTAGGTAGAGTGCCATGGCATCATAGCTCGCAGCAGCCTCAAACTCCTGGCTCAACCGATCTTTTTGCCTCAGCCTGTGAAGTAGCTGGGACTATAGGTGCCCACCACCACGCCTGGCTAATTTTTCTGTTTTTAGTAGAGATGGCGTCTCCCTCTTGTTCAAACTGGTCTCAAACTCCTGAGCTCAAGGGATCCTCCCACCTTGGCCTCCTAGAATGCTGGGATTATAGGGGTGAGCCACCATGCTTAACCAAAATGTCCAGTTTTGTAATTACTTCTTTTCATTAATACTGTACTTTGGACATTAAAAAAAAAGTCAATACAAAAAATCCTGCCAATTCATAAAAATAGAGTTTATTCCTTTTAATAACTTAGTTATAGACAGGTATATGATATACCTCAATTTTAAAACTGGTATTCTGTGAATCAACTTTTGGGTTTCCAGTTTTTGTAAATGATGCTATAGTGAATGTCTTTGTACCTAAATTTCTGTGCATTTGTGAAAGCGCATCTGTAGAGTAAATTCCTAGGAAAGTGGAATTACTGGGTGGAAGGATGTGAGCAATTTTCATTTTATTTTATTTTTTTGAAAGAGATCCTCAAGCTGTCACCCTGGGTAGAGTGCTATGGCTTCACAGCTCACAGCAACCTCCAACTCCTGGGCCAAGCGATTCTCCCGCCTCCACCTTCCAAGTAGCTGGGATTACAGGGGCCTGCCACAACACCCAGCTATTTTTTTGTTTGCAGCTGTCATTGTTGTTTGGCGGGCCCCAGCTGGATTTCAACCTGCCAGCTCAGGTGTATGTGGCTGGCGCCTTAGCCGCTTGAGCCAGAGGCGCCAAGCCCAATTTTCATTTTAATAGGCACCTAATTCCAAATTGTCATCTAGATAGCTGCTTATTCTCCTGTTGGTGGAGTATTGTGGTCCTTCTGCTCTTTTTAACTTGGGTCATCGTCTTCCATAGACATGTCCCTGACATGTGAGGGTGGGTGGCTGGACAGGTGTCCCCTGCCATGGTCCCTAGGCATTTCTCTTCTTTGTCCACTCCCATCACTGAAATGCTGTGACTCTTGGCAGAGGTGCAAGGGCAGCTGTGGAAGAGTCTGACTTCCTGCATCTGAACTTCCAAGGGTGAGGAGCACAGAGGGCTCCACATGTAATTCTCTTGTGCTTTGGGTTAGTTTCCCCACTTCTAAGGACCCTCTTACATAGCACATTTTTCTTTCTTTTTTTGAGACAGAGACTCACTATGTCACCCTGGGTAGAGTGCTATGGCGTCATAGCTCACAGCGACCTCAAACTCTTAGGCTTAAGTGTTTCTCTTGCCTCAGCCTCCAGAGTAGCTGGGACTACAGGCGCCCACAACAGCTGGCTATTTTTTGGTTGTAGTTGTCATTGTTGCTTAGCAGGCCTGGGGCTGGGCTTGAACCCGCCAGCCCCAGGGTATGTGGCTGGCACCCTACTCATACACTGGGCGCCAAGCCATAGCATTTTTTTTTTTTTTTTTTTTTTTTTTGCCATAGCATATTTTTGATAGCACAGATTACAGAGGGAACAGACTTACCTTGAATCGCAGCACCCCTACTTATTAGCTGTATAGCCTTTGGCAAATCACTCTAGTTTTCTAAGCTTCAATGTCATTATCTTTAAAGTAGAGATAATAGTAGTGTCTCCCACTATCTGGGAACCAGAGAAGGCAATGTTATAATCTGTGTCTGATAATGGTAGTTTCCCAAGTTTTTGTAGGCCTGTTGGTGTTGGCTTTCAATCATGGCATCTGATATGTGTGCCTAGTTATTTTTGATTGTATGTTAGGTATTATAGTTTAAAAATTATTTGCACGAGGGCGACGCCTGTGGTTCACTGGGTAGGGCACCTGCTCCATATACTGAGGGTGACAGGTTCAAACCTGGCCCCGGCCAAACTGCAATTAAAAAAAAAAAAATAGCCAGGAGTTGTAGCAGGTGCCTATAGTCCCAGCTACTTGGGAAGCTGAGGCAAGAGAATCGCCTAAGCCCAGGAGATGGAGGTTGCTGCAAGCTGTGACGCTACAGCACTCTACCCAGGGCAACAAAGTGAGACTCTGTCTCTAAAAAAAATAAAATAAAATAAATAAATAAATAAATATATATATTTGCATGAAAAATTTGAGACCTGAGATGACAGGAGGTTCTGGACAGACTACCAGTCTGGGATGATGTTAATCCAAATTCAAGGCTTACGTTTCCCTGGACTTTGAGTTTTGCCTCCCTGGAGTCCATTAAAGCTCAGTTTCTCAACTCATTCTTCACTCTATATGAATACGTCAAAGGCAAAAATGTCTTGCTTTACCACTCTAAGGCTGGTTTGATATTTTTAGGGTTTATTAGGCAAAAATGTCTTGCTTTACCACTCTAAGGCTGGTTTGATATTTTTAGGGTTTATTTGTTTATTTATTTAATTTATTTTTTAGAGACAGTCTCTCACTATGTTACCCCTTGGTAGAGTGCGGTGGCGTCACAGCTCACAGCAACCTCAATTTCCTGGGCTTAAGCAATTTGCTTGCTTCAGCCTCCCAAGTAGCTGGGACTACAGGCACCCACCACAGTGCCCGGCTATTTTTTTGTTGCAGTTGTCATTGTTTAGCTGGCCCTGTCCAGGTTCAAACCCACCACCCTCAGTGTATGTGGCTGGCACCATAACCACTATGCTATGGGCGCCAAGCCACAGCCTGGCTATTTTTGTTATTGCAGTTGTCATTGTTGTTTAGCAGGCCTGGGCCAGGTTTGAACCCGCCAGCCTTGGTGTGCGTAGCCAGTGTCCTAACCACCGCTGAGCTACAGGTACCAACCTGTATTTCTAAGATTTAATACAAAATTGTAAAATCCAGCTTCTTTGGTTGTCCCCAATGGGAAGGTTGGTCTAATTTACCTAATCTACTGTTATGGGAAGCAGCATCCACACTGAGTGGTTTAAATGTTCAAAGCATTTAGCACATTGTCTTTGACTGTGGTTTAACTTTGGTGTGATTTTTAAGGCACAAGAAACTAAAGGTTGTTAGACTCAAAATGAGGCAAGACAGAGGCTTTCTGTGGCCATCTAGACCTATGGCAGGGTCAGAAAGTCCCTTGAATTTCCCCTGCTCCCAAAGTCCTACCGGGCCAGGGCAGGATGGGCAGAAGTATAAGAGACTAAAGACGGGCCCTTTTCATCCAGTGCCCAGCAGTGGCCTTGGACGTGGGGATAGGGCCAAATCCTCTATGAACCACAGCTGTTTCCTTGAGAGTGGAAGTGCCCCGGGAGGGCCTGAGCAGGGGCCACCCCTACAAGGTTGTGCTGAGTAAGGGGCCAAAAGAGGAAGAGGAGCAGGTGGCAGGAGCAGACCTCTCACTCTTCACCAGCCGCCTGCCAGGAACCCACTGCCGAC
The DNA here is from genome assembly GCA_963574355.1 of Loris lydekkerianus. Classification (NCBI taxonomy): domain Eukaryota; kingdom Metazoa; phylum Chordata; class Mammalia; order Primates; family Lorisidae; genus Loris; species Loris lydekkerianus. Next base: position 25,257 of record CAUYPK010135149.1, read on the forward strand.
AGAGAGATAGGGGCCCTGGGGTGTTTCTCTGCCTGAGCTCACAGTCTGGGGGCTCCCTGGGCCCCTGGAGTTTTTTCTCCCATCAGCCATCCCGGTGACCTCTTTTCCATTGTGCTTGTCTCCCAGCTCCCTGAGGGCAGCTTCCCATGGGCCAGGACAAGATTCCAAGTTCTGCCTCACTAGCTGTGTGGCCTCAGATTCCACATCTGTAAAACGAGTCAACGAGAGAGCTCCCTCCCTGGGTGCTGTCTCCAAAGACCTGCACTCACCCCTGGGGATGAACACTTGGGGGACCTCTGTCTCTGCCGAGGGGCCTTACTACCCTCTAAACAAGGCCCACTATGACCCTTTGTGTTCCCCTGAGGCCCTCCAGGGCAGGTAACCACATTCCTTCCTCTCCTTCGGTGTCTGAGGAGGTCTGTCTGGACCCCGAGATAGCCAGGGAGAGCCAGCTCCGACCAGGACCAGAGCACGAGGCTCACGTGAGAAGTGGCCCCGGTGGCTACACTGTGGGCAGCACTCCAAGGCCGGGCTGCACGGCCTGGTAGGATTGAAGTCCTGCCAAGGCCTCAATGTGGCCTACGCTCTAGTGAGAGGAGGCACCAGCCATGCGCCCAGACCTCTGGTGTCCCTTTGGCCAGATCCTCCCAAACACCCAATCAGACCTTCAGCTCCAGGTAAGGACAAGAATCTACCTCTACCCTCTGGAGGTGCTTGCAGAGGACTCTCCAGGACCAGTGCCTGCTAGTGACACCTGGCGGGGATTGGGTGGGGTGGAGGCCACCCCCCAGCCAGCAGGCAATTCTCCCAGGGCTGGCACCTGCTAGGAGAGGGACAGCAGGGCCTGATGCAGGCAGCACAGATCCCTCCGCCTGCAGGTCCGTCTATTTGAAGACACTGGTAGAAATCTGGACCTCAAGACCCTGGCCTGGAGCCAGTCTGTCCCTGGAACCTCGGCTGGGCCCCAGTCCTAGCCCCTCACCCCCAGTGCCCTCCTCATAGCTGTTGCCAGGCCCTGTTCCAGCCCTCAAACAGACCAGGGGAGCATATACTACCACCAAGGACTCTTTGGTCACTGACCCCTCAAGCCTCAGTTTTCTCTTCTATAAAATAGAGACAATCCTGAGAAGTCCTTGACTTGGGCTATGAAACAAGGCTGCTATTAGTCTGAAACTTAGTCTGAACCTGGGCAAGCCCAAGAGAAGACATTTGGGCGGGGCTGCAGGAGTCTGAGAGGGGTACCACATACTTCTGCACTGCCCTGACAGCTCCTCCAACCTTTGGAGGCCCGAGGGCCTCGGACTGAGCACGTGAGATGGGTACAGGCACAGCAGGGTCAGGACAGCATCTGGAGCCTGGGACAGAGGCAAACCTGAACTGCAGGCTTCTCCTCTGGCCCCGGAGTGGGCCCAACTGCAGCCCCCCATGGCCAGGCTGCCCCAGCACTGCCAGGTGTGAGTGTGCATGATCTGTCACCAGGCCTGGGGAGCAAAAAGGGTGAGAGGGTTCTGCTGGCAGGGAGCCCAGGGCCAGGTGTGGAAGAGTCCTTGCCGCTCTGGCCAGGGCCAGTCCAGGAACCTTTGCTGCCCTCTCCCATGTGTCCCTCAGAAATGGAGATTGCTGCACAGCAGGGTTCTGTCTCAGTGCCTTCTCCCAGGTCCTGGCTGGGCATGCAGTCGTAACACCATTTGCCAGGCCCACTGTGCTGGCCCTGGACCTCCAAGGAGCAGCTCCTTGCATCGGCCTAACGACGCTGTAATTGTGTTCCTGTTACACTCATTTCACAAAGGAGGAAGCCGGGGCTCCCAGGGGCCTGGAGACCTGCCCAGATCAGCTGGGAGATGAGCTGGGACTCCTGTGATGGGGAATTGCTGCCAGGGTCTCTCTACCACCCTCTACCCACTGGCTTCTCCTCCCATGGCAGAGACATTCAAGTTCCATGTGCCCACCAGAGTCCATCCCAGGCTCAGGCAGTGACCCTTCCTGGTTATTGTGGCCATGTGAGCTCAGGTGGGCTCCCCCTTCCCCAGATGTGCCCCCTGACTTGGACTCTGGGAGCCCTTCAGCCTTGGACAAACTTTCCTACTGACCATACACCTCAAAGCAGGTGGGCCCCTCCCTAGGCTCTTGCCTGAGTGTATGTGGGTGCAGGACAGCCAGACAATAGGCCCTCAAGCCTGGGAAGCTCCCCGGAGGCAGTGGGTGGGAAGTTCAGTCACTGTCCAGCGTCTGGCTGGACAACCATCACCCACGCATCCACCCACTGGTAGCCTAAGGACAAGTGCAGCCTGGGGCAGACTGGCTATGACCCCGCTGCCCACACCATTCTAAGCTCTGACTCCAGAATGTGTCTGGCCCAGGCTCAGGCTACCACCATCCTGCCTAGGCCTGGGGCCTCACTCTTGACCTCTCCAAGTCAGCCTCCAGAACCAGTCAGGCTCCCCAGGTTCAAGTTCTACTGGGGTAAGGCAGAATTCCAGCTCCTACCAGCTGTGTCCCCATGGGCAAGTTGCTTAGCCTATCTGGGCCTCAGTTTCCTCATCTGAACAGTGGGGGGGCTCACAGGGTAGCTGTGGGGATTAAATGAGTTAATCCAGAAGATTGCCCTTCACACTCAGGGTCTATGCACAGTGAGGGGCCCATCAGTCCCAGTGAGAACAGAATGCCAGTCTGATAAGGTCACTGCCTTGATGAAACCCTGCTCCCTTCCAGCTGAGGGGCACAGCCCCTCCCTGGCACAGCCGCTCTGACCCTAGGCACCAACCCCCACCCACTGCCTCCTGACAGACTCCTCCCCACAGCTGCTGAGTGGCTCTTTGGTCCTGCCTGTCAGGTGACCACACTGTGCAGCCCTCACTCCCTCCATCTGGCCTGGGAACCTTCATTCTCCACTGGCTGCAGGGCTCAGGCCCAGCCTGGCTCAGAGCAGGTGCCAGGGGAATGCTTGTTGATTTGAACTTGAACTAATTCACAGTCAATCGTCTCTCACTGAGGCTGACTTCCAAATACCTTAAGGCTTGGTCCTTCCTCACCCGTGGGTAAAAGTGGAAGAGCTTCTTGGCCTCTGAGGAGCACCCTGGCCCAAAGTACAGCCCACAGGCCTGGACACTCGCCTGGGTCAAGGCTGCCATTCCCTTTGAAAGGGCTGCGTCCTGCCTGCCCTCTGCCCTGGGGGCCCTACCAGCTAGGATGCCAGGGATTTCTCAGCTTGGGGTGAGAGAGGAGGAAATGGAGGCCTGTTTCCTTAGGCCAGTCTGTGGCCAAAGCAGGACAGGATATTCCAGTCCCACTGCCGGCCACTGGCCACTGCAGATTTTTAAACCTGGCCAGACAGCCTGAGAGGCTAGGCCCTCTCGAGGGCCAGGTCTGTCTAAGGAACAAAGGCTTCTGGGCCAGCTCCAAACCACAGAAAAGACAGAACAGATTTCCAGGACGCTAGAGTTTCAAACCGTCTACCCCCGTTGTTGGAACACTGGTCCTATTGGTTGGACGCTATCATTCGTTCCCCTGGCTATGCCCAGCAGAGACCCAGGCTGCCCTGGATGGGACGTGTCTTCCGGTGGCCCAAGCACAGGATTCATACCGAGTCTACAGGGGCATTTTCTGTGCAGGGCAGTGCTGGGGCTTAGCCATTCTTGGCACTGAGATCTCACTGGTCCCTGAGAGCTTCCCACATGGGCCTGGGGGGTTGTACCTGGACCCTTTTCATCTGCAGGTTAAAGGGCAGAGAATGACGCTGTGTGTCTGTGTACGCACGCGCATGCGCACACTATTGTGGATACACCCTCCCTGAGGGAAGTGACTTGCATAGAGCCTGGAGTGACACGAGGCAGCCAGCCACACAAAACAAGTGCAAAGGCCCCAAAGCAGGGACACAGCTTGTGTTTGAGCCAAGGTGACCAACTGCTGCTATTTGCCCCAGACCGAGAGGATTCCCAGGACACAAGACTCTTGGTTTTAAAACTAGGATGAGAGGCCAGGCGCGGTGGTTCATGCCTGTAATGCCAGCACTTGGGAGGCTGAGGCAGGTAGATTGCCTAAGCTCATGAGCTTGAGACCAGCCTGAGCAAAGGCGAGACCCTGTCTCTAAAAAGCAGCCAGAGGTTGTGGTGGGCGCCTGTAGTCCCAGTTACTTGGGAGGCTGAGGCAATGAGATTTGCTTGAGCCCAAGAGTTTGAGGTTGCTGTGAGCTGTGGGTGACAAAGTGAGACTCTGTAAATAAATAAATAAATAAATAAATAAATAAACCAGGATGACTTGGTTGCCCTAGTGAGGGAAGCTTGAGGAGGCCAGTGCAGCTGGGACAGGTGAGCAAGGGGAAGAGAAGTCTGAGTGGGAACAGGGCAAGAGGTCCTGCTAGGTCCTGGAGGACTTTGCCTTTTATTTGGAGATGAAAGCCACTGGAAGTCTTTAACAGCAAGGAATGTGATATGATTTAGAATTTTTTTTTTTTTTTTGAGACAGAGTCTCACTTTGTCGCCCTTAGTAGAGTGCTGTTGCCTCACAGCTCACAGCAACCTCCAGCTCTTGGGCTTAGGCAATTCTCTTGCCTTGGCCTCCCAAGTAGCTGGGACCACAGTTGCCCGCACAACGCTCAGCTATTTTTTTTTTGTTGCAGTTTGGCCAGGTCAACGCTCCCAGCCCTGAGGGACAGCCCCCCTTGGTCTTCCTGTCTGGAGGCTGTGGGGCTCCTGTGGACTGAGAGTGAGATAAGGTGATAAATGTAAGAAGTTATGTTCTTTTATTTTTATTTAAATTTTTGACTTTGTGATGACATAGTTTTTTGGGTTTTTTTAGAGACAGAGTCTCACGCCGTTGCTTTCGGTAGAGTGCTATGGCATCACAGCTCACAGCAACCTCCAGCTCTTGGGCTTAGGCAATTCTCTTGCCTCAGCCTCCCGAGTAGCTGGGACTACAGGTGCCCACCACAATGCCCGGCTATTTCTTGTTGCAGTTTGGCCAGGGCCAAGTTTGAACCCACCACCCTCAGTATATGGGACCAGTGCCCTAACTCGCTGAGCCACAGGCACCACCTGACATAGTTTCTTGGAGAGATGTTTTGAAGACAAAATAGGATAGACTACGTGACCTTTTATGTCTTTTGTAAGAGTTATTCTATTTTTTAAAATTTAAATCACTTTGAGCTGGGTATGATGGCTCATGTATGTAATCCTAGCATTCTAGGAGGCTGAGGCAGGTGGATTGACTGAGCTCATGAGTTAGAGACCAGCCTGGGCAAGAGCGAGACACTGTCTCTACTAAAAATAGAAAAATTAGCCAAGTGTTGTGATAAGCGCCTATAGTTCCAGCTACTTGGAAGGCTGAGGGAAGAGGATGTCTTGAGCCCAAGAGTTTGAGGTTGCTGTGAGCTATGGTGACACCATGGTACTTTACCCAGGGCAACAGAGTGAGACTCATAATAATAATAACTTTAGTCTTTGTTTTTTAATATATGAAATAAGATCTGATGGGGTTAATAATTTATATTTTTATGATTTATAATTAGATATATTTTTATACTTAAATTTTGGTGTGATTTTGTTTTAATATAATTTTTTAAGATGTCTGATGTGGGTTTGGAGACTGGCTCAAACAAAGGTGGGAGGTGCAAGGTGTGTCTGGGGACAGAGAGAACCCTGAGATGAGGCTCTTAGTGGTCAGGCTCTGTGCCCACAGGGAGTTGGGATGGAGGGGTGGAACGTGGCCTCCTCCCCTCTGCATCATCCAGGTGATATGGGGAACTGAGCACATATCACCTGCATCATCCAGGTGATATGGGGACCCTCAAGAGGGTCCCAGATGGACCCCTGGGAGTGAGCATTTCAGGTAGGTGCATGAGGGGTTGGGGATAGGGTTCCTATGGTCAACCCAAGCTGAGGTTAGGAAGAAAGCTTTTCCCCACCCAGGTGGGGCTGCTCTGGGGTTGGCTGGCCTAAAATCACAACCAGGTGTGGTTTCTTCCAGTCCTAGATGAAAAGGGGTATGGGCTGAGTAACAGCTCCAGGACCACCCTCTCTCTGCAGCCCTGGCCTATGTCAGGGTGGGTGCTGAGACCAGCCGTGGCCGTGAATCATCTCACTCCCAAGCTGGCCACCCGCCAGGTGAACACAAGTCAGGGACACCCCCATCCTTCTGTGGGCTGGGGCCCGGACCATGTGGGTACCGGTGATGAAGGACCTGAGGCCCTATGTCTATCCTTCCTGGCTCCATGACGGCGGGGAGGGGGCAGCCAGGCATATGGTTCGAATAACTCAAGCCGGCACTTGGCACTTTAGCCCTCAGCGGGGGGCTTGCAGCCTGCCTGGATGGCCACCCCTTGCACCCCCAGGCTGCCTCCACGGCCCTGGGGTAACCCTTCTACCACCCTTAGGAAAGCAGAGCTTCTCCTACCAGCTCCCTTTGCTCAGTCTGGCTTTGGGTTGTTGCCAGGCATCTGGTCTGGTTGGAGGGCTGGCTTTGCCCCAACCTGGGCCAGCACCTTCAGGTCTGGCAGGCTGGGGGGGCCTTGGCAGCAGAGCAGGACCTGGCTAGGAGGCAACACAAGGTGCCTTTGGCTGAATCAAAGTCTGGTTTCCGAGGGGCTGCCCAATGTGCTTGTTGGTTTCCGAGGGGCTGCCCAATGTGCTTGTTGGCCTTGAAGCTAGATAGTCCTGGATGCAAATCTGAGTTCCACTTATTAGCTGATCCTCATTTACCTCATCTGTGCCATGGAGACAGTCCCCACCTTCCTGGGGAAAGCCTCAGTGATGGGGGGGAGCATGGTGTACCCGCAGACTTCTCTCCATGGGAGGACCACTATAGATTCTAAGCTGTTATATTCTAGCTTGAAAAATTTGTAAGTGGTTGGGCGGCGCCTGTGGCTCAAAGGAGTAGGGAACCGGCCCCATATACCGGAGGTGGTGGCGGATTCAAACCTGGTCCCAGAGAAAAATTGGAGAACAAACAAACAAACAAACAATGGATGGGCCCTGTGGCTCAAAAGAGTAGGGCACTGGCCCCATATGCCAGAGGTGGTGGGTTCAAACCCAGCCCTGGCCAGAAACTGTAAAAAAAAACAAAAAACAAAAAACAAGAATTGTAAGCGGACCAATGACTTTTCCTCTCCCACCTATGTAGCTGTTTGTTTGTTTGTTTGTTTGTTTTTTGCAGTTTTTGGCCCAGGCTGTGTTTGAACCCACCAACTCTGGCATATGGGGCCAGTGTTCTACTCTGTTGAGCCACAGGCACCGCCCTATGTAGCTGGTTTTGCATGCTTCTCATGGTTCTTGTGGGTGGCTCTGCACCCCCTGTTCTCCCCACCCCCTCCTCCAGCCCACCTTGCCCACCCTCCTTGATGCTGCTGGAGCCCGGGGCTGCATGTGTGCCAATGCCATCCGTGTGGGGGACATAGTCTGACGGGGGGAGGCAGCCTGGTAGTGTGTGGCTGACCCAGAGGGGGGAGAGACCCTTGGTGGGGGTCCAGAGAACAGAACCCTGACCTCACAGGCAGCCTCAGGGTCAGACCTGGCCACAGTTCCTGCCCACTGACCCCGTGGGGGGCGCCAATGGGCCTGGCTCAGTGGAACTAGGGGTTGTGCCTTGACCTTCTTGGGGAGGGGCCCAGTTGGAAGCTGGAAACACTTTCGGCGCACTTGTTCCCAAGGGTGCTTCCATTCCTCACTGAGAAATCTTGCAGGGTCCAGCTGGGGCTGGGGCCAGGGTCAGAGGTCAGGGGTAGGGAGCTGGTATTGCTCCTGGAGCAGCACATTTTTCTCCTCTGAAAACTTATCTTAGCAAAGAGACCAGGAAACAATTGTACTCTTTTCCGGACCTCTGCTGTCCCCAGACAGCCAGCCCATCTCCTCAGCGGGGGCTCTGAGGGGGCTTGGAAGGCGAAATTTGTAAAATGTCTGTAGGAGGGGAAGAAAGGCGCTTTGTGTGGGGCTGGGGCTCAGGCCATTGGTCAGCTCCCAGAATGCTCCCCTCCCCAGGGAGGGCTGCACTTACCGGCTGAGGCCAGCCTCCATGGTCCCTGCAGCCCCCACGTCCCTGCACCCAGGGTGTCCAGGCCAGTCCCCAAGCTGTCCAACCTCTGAGGGTGCAGGCTGGGTGGGGAGGCCTCCCTGGGTCTCAGCATGTTTCTCTACTGGAGAAAGAGGGGTGCCTACGAGCTGGAGGCCCTGCCCGGCGACCTGGCTGAGCTGGAGCTCGGGACAGTGGAGCGTTTCTCCTGGAGTTCCACCCTGGACATCATCGAGGACCTTGGGGGTAGGTGCCAACCCACCTCCTGGGACGTCTTCAGCAGGCTCTGGCACCTGGTGGCCTCCTCCCCCTGACCAGAGCCTGTGGTCCTCTTGCCACACACATGCTACTGACAGCCAGGAGCTCCAGCTGGTATGGGGGCATCGGGCCCTCTTGAGAGCCATTGTTGGTGCAGGAAAGGGGATCGGCTGGGCAGTGTGGGCTTCAGGCCTGGCTCTGCCTCCCTCCACCCCTAAGACCAGGCCACAGTGTTCTCTCAGGGCCATGTGGTGAGATGAACCCTTTTTTTTTTTTTCTTTTCTTTTCTTGCTCTTTTTTTTTTTTTTTTTGAGACAGAGCCTTCAGTAGAGTGCTATAACGTCACAACTCACAGCAACCTCCAACTCTTGGGCTTAAGCAATTCTCTTGCTCAGCCTCCCAAGTAGCTGGGAACCCTTTTGGTTTGGAATGAATGTTCATGTTCCGGGCACTAGAATGTGGGTCATTTCTCCTATTAGCCCCAATTTACAGATGAGGAAACAGGCACAGAGAGATTACACGTTCAGGAGGCAGAATGGGATTGTGGGGGACACTGAGCCCCACAGCCTGTGTTTAGGTGCCACCCTGGTTTTTTCCAGGGGTGAGATGTCAGAAGAGTCATATAAATGGAGATCGTGATGCCACCAGTGTCCTGGGGGGTTGAGAGCGCCAGTGGATGTGACCCAGGGAGTACTTGGAACAGCATGTGGTAGAGGAAGGCACGGCAGTGCTGGCTGGTGTTATTGCCATTCTGTTAGCTCGGCTTAGCTCAGGCCTCAGGCTGTGACCCAGGTCCTGTCAGGGGACTTTGGTGCAGTCACAGAAACCCAAGTCTGGTGCGCGGTTGCTGGGCTGAGCTCACAGCGCTGGTGGGCCCATCCTAGGCTATTTTCTCTTCTAGCCTGGTCCTCAAGCCCAGTTCCCCCAGAACAGAGGAGCAGGAATGTCCCTTGAATGGCACTTGCCTAGCCTGGCATAGGCCTTCTCCAAACCTATCCCTGAGCCCAAGTGGAGAGTGATGGTTAGGCCTGGGGTCCACCCCAGGAGGCAGGAAGGAGCCCCTAGACCATGTGGGACAGGTTCTGAAAAGGGAAATAGGAAATCCTGCTGCAGGAGGGGAAAAGGAGTCTGGTGGGCATGAAGGCCATACCTTCCTGCCTGTGGTGAAGAGGGGACATGGCTGCTTAGAGGAGAGGAGCAGGTGCGGCGCCCACCTGGGCCCCAGAAGCTCCCTCACCTTCAAAGGTATATGTAGGGGGCAGGGAGGGGAGGACTGAGAGGGGCCATCCGGTGCCCCAGCCCGTGGGGCTGTGTGGCGTGGGGGCCGCAGGCACGCTGGAGAGCTGGGGGTGAGCTGTGGAAGCCCTGCCTGCTGTACCTCTTTGTCTGGCAATTTCCTGTCCTCTGGTGGCTGTTGAGGTGTCTGAGAACCCAGCAGGGCAAGGCTTGCCTAAGGTCTGAGGTAGTTCAGCCAGTCCCAGGACAGGAAGGCCCAGAGCAGAGGCTGTGTCCCCTCCTTTTCCCCTAATCAGATTGTGTTCCCTTGTGGGGCAATTGCGGGGGCTGGCCCTCCTGGGGCTCTGCAGCTCAGCCAGCATGCTGGCCCCTCTGGGGAGATGTCTACACCACTGAGACCCAGCTCTGGGGTCACATCTGTGAAGTCCCTGTGCCTCCTGCCTCTGGGGTTCCATAGGTCTGGGACCCCTCAGATCACAGTACCACACCGCTAACATTGACAGAGGGCTCACCTGGGGTTTAGTACGCTTTTGGTGCTGGATCTTCGCAGGACCTTTTTTTATTTGTTTGTTTGTTTGTTTATTTGTTTTGAGACAGACTCAAGCTATTGCTGTGGATAGAGTGCTGTGGCATCGTAGCTCACAGCAACCTCCAACTCAGGCTCAAGTGATCCTCTTTTTTTGTTTTTTGAGAGAGTCTCAAGCTGTTGCTCTAGGTACAGTGCTGTGGCGTCACGGCGATTCTCTTGTCTCAGCCTCCCAATCAGCTGGGTCTACAGGCGCCTGCTACAATGTCTGGCTGTTTTTTGGTTGTAGTTGTCATTGTTTGGTGGGCCTGGGCTAGATTCGAACCCGCCACTCTCCGTGTATGTGGCTGCCGCCCTAGCCCCTGAGCTACAGGCATGGAGCCTCAAGCAATCCTCTTGTCTCAGTTTTTCTATTTTTAGTAGAGATGGGGTCTCACTCTGGCTCAGGCTGGTCTTGAACTCGTGAGCTCAGGCAATCCACCTGCCTCGGCCTCCCAGTGGGCTAGGAGTGCAGGTACATTTGCAAATGGAGGACCATTTTTGGTCTCCCCTTTCTTCTGGTAAGAACCCAAGAGGTCCTCACTGGTGGCACCCAGATATATCCCAGGACCAAGCCCTGCTCTCCCTGGGTCTGGCAAATAGGCCCTGCAGCTCTGCACAGCAGCTGTGTCACAGTGCGTGAGCAGGTCTCATGGGTGAGCCAAGGAGGCTGGGGGGGTGGGAGGGGTAAGCAGGACCCAGCTGGGTAGGGGATCCTGTCCTCTGCCTGGGACCATGCAGGGTGGGTGTTGGGTCCTGTGAAGTGGAGTCTGACTATTGGGAATTGCTGCAGTCTGGCCCCTGTTCTTTCCTTGGCCACTCTCAGTTCCTCTAAGGAACTCAGGGAGGAAGCCCATGGGGCAGGGAGGGGGTAGGGCAGATGCTCAGGTACCCACAGGAACCTTGGCCGGAGGAAGTGGCCAGCCCTGGGCCTGTTTGCAGAACTGTGTGTATGGTCTCTCCAGCCCCAGGAAGGAATTTTGAATGTGTCCTCCCACCTCTTCTTACTGAACCCAAGGGTGTGGGCGAGGGTCAAGCTCTCCAGGCCCCACGGGATGATACTAGCCTGATGGGTCTGGGCTGCAGGCAGAAGCAGCTTTAGGGCCGTGGCCAAGTGCCTCTCTCTGGCTGGATCTCCACTTAACTGTCCTACCCCAAGATGCCCCATGGTGCTTCGGGAAGGCAATCAGGGCTATATTCCTTTGCCAGGTCTCAGACACTCTTACCAGTGTCCTGGGTCAGGAGTGGCAGATATCCTGGGACCAGTGACCATTTGCCTCGGATATGCCCCCTCTGGCTTTTGGCTGGGTTTGAGCCAAGTCTTGCCCTTCTCAGGCTGCCCCCATGAAGAGGGTCCAGCCCCTGAATAGCCTGTGTCAGCTGCCCAAGCATGGACAGGCTCCCAGGAGGGTTGGGCTCGCGTAGGAGGGGGCATTCAAGGCCACAGCTGCTTCCTGGGAGGGGCAGGCTTTGCCCAGCGAGGCCTGGGGTTGGGAGGTGGTAGGCAGGGAGCCTCTGCCTGCTTGGGGCAGAAGGGTTCATCAGAGTGGGGGGCTCACAAGTGAGGAGCTCCCATGGAGAATGTGAGAACAAAAGTGATTTCTGGTGAACTTGTGTTAACCCAGGGCCAGCTGGAAAAGGGAGCATTTATGTCACGATGGGGTTACCAATTCACGTTTGTCAAACAAACACCTCATGGTACCAGCACCATGGGACCACAGGCTCCAAGTCTTACACTCCTGGGCTTCAGCCTTGTCATGTCTAGCTGCATGACCTTGGATGAGTTGCTCCACTCTCTGAGCCTCAGTTTCCTCATCTGTATAATGGGGACAATGATCTATACAGGTAGAGTGAAATGAGACTATTTGTGTAAAGCAGAGTCCTCAGCAGCAGTTGTTCAGCAAGTGACAGTTATCGCTATGCCAATTGTTCTGAATCGAACTTGTGGAAAGACAGATTGAAAGTGATAGGTCAGTTCAAAGGTCTGTCCCAGGATAGGGGGAGTCAAGCAGAGAGAGATTCATTTGGAATTTGGCTGTGTTGTAGCAGAGAGGCTTTCCAGGAGGCAGCAGCATTGAACCTGGGCCTTGAAGAGTGGGCAGGAAGTCAACAGACAGCCCTCAGGAGGATAGCTGGAGTGCCGGGGTTGGGGGGAGGCAATGAGTATGAGTGAGGGGTGTCTGGGGAGAGGTGACTGGCAGTGCTAGGGGCGGTGGAGCCTGGAAGGGCTCGTGCTGGTCCAAGGCAGACACAATTTGGGAACTGGAGCCAGCAGGAATATGGGTCTAAGCTGCCAGGCTCCTCTGGTTTGTTAAGAGAAGCCAGAAATCTGGATTTTTATGTGAAATCTCTTGACTTTTCAGAATTGGCAACCAATTCAAATTCTTCTGAAACACTATGCTCAGCCAAACAAAATATGTCTGCCGGGCAGCTTCTGCTGGTGCGTCCCAACAGCCAGTACTGGTGGAGGTCGTGTTGGGGGAGAAGTCAAAGTGGCCCCCTGTGACGAACTCAGAGGGTGGGGAGAATCTATGTGGGCTTGTCTGCCCTGCTGAGGGCCCCCAGATCTCCCTGGGGCTGCGGGAGCCAGAAGAGCCAGGAGAGCAGTAAGACTGTTTCAGACACAGGTCAAGTTTGGGATTTCAGGTTTGCCTGGGGTCCAGCTGAGGAGCAGAGACCTGCTCAGGTTGACCCAGCTGGGGATGGTGGGGAAGGGTATTACAAATAGGTTGTCCCAGGAGCTTCCAACTGCCCTTGACCTCTCTGCTCTAGGACAGGGAGGTCTATTGCAGGTCCCCTTGTCCCTGCTCCCTGACAGTCTTGGGGATTGTTTCCAAGGCTATCTGCGATCTCAGGGCTCTGGAGCTTGATGGGAGCTGCCTGTCTCCATGTAGCCCCTGAGGAGAGCAAATCTGATTGGGTGAGCCAGGCTAGTTAGGGCCTAGTTGGTTGGGCCACCTCTGCCCAACCAACTCTGCCCCTGGCATGACATCACCAGGTACAATATGTTCCCCTTCCCAGGCCCACCCCTTCCTCAAGGGCTATAGATCGGGGCAGACTGCCAGCAGGGGAACCCATGGCAGGCCTGTGGTGGGTGCCACCTGTCCCCAGGTGTAAACCCCAGTCTTCAGAGGCCCCTCTTTGAGCCCTGAGAACTAGCATAGTCCTGACTGATTTTTCTGTGTGTTTGCAGTCCCAGGGAGAGAGGAGCAGGAAGCTGCAGCTTGAGAGCACAGAACAGAGAAGTCTCCCTCTTAGTGAAGCAGTCCAGAGTGTAGGGTCTAGAAAGCACCCACAGAAGCTAAAACCAAAGGGTTGGTGGCCAGAGAGTTCAGATAGGTAGACCCAGGACCTGGAAGTGCCAGCACAAAAAACTCCAGAACTGGAGCGAGGCACAGTGGCTCACGCCTGTAATCTCAGCACTCTGGAAGGCCAAGGAGACCAGCCTGTCCAAGAATGAGACCCTGTCCCTACTTAAAAAAGAAAAAAAGAAAAACTAGCTGGGCTTTGTGGCTAGCACCTACAGTCCCAGCTCCTCAGGAGGCTAAGGCAAGAGGATGTCTTGAGTCCACAAGTTTGTGGTTGCTGTGAGCTGTGAGACCACAGCACTGTGCTCAGGATGGCAGAATGAAACTCTGTCTCAAAAACAAACAAACAAACAAAAAACCAAATAAAAAACAACCCTCCAGAACCCATGCATCTCAATAACCCCCTGGCAGCCGGTGGGCAGGCAGGTCCTACAGCAGCTTTGGCCTGGTACAATCATGGTGGGATCTAGACATTTAGTAAGCCAGGTCCAGATCCCAGTAGCAGAGGAAGTAGTCCAGAGCCCTCAGAACATGGACCCAGAACCTAGAGGTCCTGGGCCAGAAGGTTTGAGAGCTTGACCCCAGTCTCAGAGTTTTGAGAACACAGGGACCTAGAACCTTTCTGGAGCCAACAGCAGAAGTCCCGTTCAGTTGAGAAGGCCCAAGTGGGGTGCATGGGAAAGTCCCCCAGAGCTGGCTGAAGGCTCCAGTTCCCCATGGAAACCCAGATGCTAGAGGAAGGGCTGCTACAGTAGGGTGGACAAGAGCCCTGAGTCCACCCCAGTCTCAAGTCAGCTCCTTCCAGGCAGGCAGGGCTAGGGCTCCAGGGCAGTGGTACCACTAAGCCCAGGACCCTGCCAGCATCCTCACAGGACCATGTGCCACCTTGGCTGCCCCTGCCTCCAGCCTAGCAGCAGGACAGGCAGTGCTGGCCTCTGGACAGCTGAGAAAGCAGAAGTTCTAAGAGGAAACCAGCACTGTGCAGGCAGAGCCTGAACCAGGCCTGAGAGTCCTGAGCGATCCCTGGCAGGCACGGGTCCCCACTTCTCAGAACTCCTGTTTCACACTGGAAAATGTCTGCATAGACAGGAGACTGAGGGACACTGGGCCATGGCTCCCCTTTCAACTGGGAGTCTCTAGATGCCCACAGGAGCCCTCAGTGTAGATGTTCCTGAATGCAGCCATCCCCCAGTGCAGATGTGCTGCTCCCAAGGGCCAATGTGAACTCCCCAAGGCTTGTCAGTAGGTCCCCAACACCCAGCTTAGGGCTTGGTACATGGGGGCCTTACAGGGACTCTCAATGTATGTTTGCTGAATGAAACAGAAAGTCCCAAAGAACTGGGACCCACCACACAGTTTCCTCTGCCAAGAGTCCTTGGGGCAGAGGACTCTGGTCACCTGTGGGTCCTAAGGTTCAGCCCATGTTAGGGATCCACACAGGAGGCCAGGCACCCTACTCCAGCTGAGAGGCCTCCAGGCACAGGGTCAGGAAGCCCAGCTTCAGACTTTGGGAGACAGACCCTGGCCCCATTGGAAACTGAATCTTCTATACCCAGGTCTTGTCAACCAGAGTGTCCTGGCACCAGGGTGCAGGGTGGAATGGAGTCGATGGACAGGCTCAGGAGCACTGAGTTGTTCAGGGTGCCGGTTTCAGGCACCTCTCTGAGAGCCCTCAATTCTGTAGTGCCCAGAGCATTGTGACCATTACTATCCTCTCCCAGCGTCTCCTGAGTCCATTTACAGAAAGTACAAGACCAGGCAAAATGAACCTAGGCTTTTGGAAGTAAGAGCAGCAGTGCCCTGGGAGAAGTGGTTGGCAGGGGAGCCAGATGGAGTTGGGGAACGCCCTGATTCTCGTCTGGGTGCTGGTTATTTTGTGAAAATGCATGGACCTGTGGGTTTGCAATCCCTGGGTGCACTTTTCTGTCCGTTTTCTACTTCAATAAAGTTTTGAACTGTGAACCCAGAGAGATGAGAATAATAAAACTGCGGTGGCAACCAAGCCCTTACAGGTTGGGCCGGCCCCCACGTCGTCATCTAAACTCTCTAACCTCAGCGACAGCGATTCTGAACCAACGGACGCGGCAATAGGGGGGTGGGGGCTCTGCGGGGCCGGGGCGGGCCTGGGCTGCCTTCTCGGGACAGGCGGCCTCCTTGCCACCTAGATGGCACCTCCCACACTGGGACAAACCTCAGGGTTTCCTTAAACACCTGAATGGCCCTCCCTCCAGGAGATAGAGACAATGTCCCTTGACCACATCAAACATTTTCATGCGATGTCTCCCCTGCGGTGGCTGCCCAAGCGTGGGGAGCTGGGGAGGAGGGACAACGCCTGGGTCACCCTGTCATTTTGCCCGGCCAGTCCCCGCGGCTCCCCGCCCCTCGCAGGCGTGGCCCCGCAGGCTCCGCCCACCACCACCTGCCCCGCCTGCCTCCCGCCGCGAGGAGGGTCCGGCTCTGGGGCCTCCGCGCGCCCCCCGCCCTCCAGGCCCGGCGCCTGCTCTATGGGTGAGTGCGGCGGAGGCGCCACGGCTTCCACGCGGCAGCGGGGCGGGCAGGGTCCCGGGGGCAGGCCGCGGAGCGCGAGGGGCCTGCCGCCCCGTGTTCCGGGAGGGCCTGTGGGGTGGAGGCGGACACCGGACTGGGGACTCAAGGCCGCGGGGGCCCAAACGCCGCCCCCACGTCGGGGTGCTTTAGCAGCACCAGCTCTCTCCTCCGCACCCCTGCGCCCGTGCACCGTGCAGGCTGATGGGGTAGCCTTTTAGGCCCCCCTTGTCCCCTCCACCACTGTACCCTGGCCCCCACTAGGAGGCAGCTCGAGCGAGGGCCAAATTCAGGGAGGGGGGTCGGGAAGTGGGAAGGGTCTCGGGGGGAGTGCCTGTGCCTTAAGAGAGTGATGTGGAGGGCAGTGTTGGAGGGTATCCCGGACCCCTGGAGTCTCCCTCCCTCAGTGGCCCTGCAGGGATCCCCCAGGAAGTCTGGGGCCCCCAAGGTCACTCAGCAACCTCCCCCTACTAGTGGGACAGAGGGAGGGAGCAGCTTATTTCCAAAGACGTTTTTCTCCCCGTGGAATCTGGATAATTTCCCTGGGGAACTGCAGCAAGAAAAGGGCTCTGCAGACAGATTCCCGTGGAGATAAATTGGCATTTAAAAGAGAAAGGGACACTGACCTCCTTTGAAGGGAGGATTGAGGAGACTGCTCCACCCTCCTCTGGTCAGGAGGCTGCAGGGGCCCAGGGGAGCCTGGATGCCCCCCCCCCCCCCACTGATACCCTTTGCTCCTCCTTTGCAGACGACCAGAGCCCAGCCGAGGAGGAGGAGAAGGGACTGCACTGTCAGAACCCCGCCTGCATGGACAAGGGGCGGGCAGCCAAGGTAGGGAGGCTGGACAGCCTGGGGACATCGGGGGCAGAGGGGACAGGGCTCTAACCGCCCTCTCTATCCAAGCCTCAGATATCCAAGGAGGCCTGGTAAGGGTGCAGCTGTCCAGGCCTAGTTCAGGGGCTGGATGGCTGCTTTAGGAGGCAGAGAGGCTGCCTCTGGCTCAGGAATAGCAGAGTGGGGTAACTTCTGCTTGATCAGGGGGGCCCCAAAGCCCTTTGCTGCACTGTGGTCCTTGCAGCTGTCCTGAGATGGAGCTGCAGTCCCATATCCCACAGGAGGAAGTTGGAACTGAGCAGGGGAAAGGGGTCCACCAAGGTGCTGTGCCCAGCTGGTGCCCTGCCAGGGACACCCACCACTCTTCAGGCCTGGGCAAAAGTCTGGCACACTTATGGACTTCCTGAGTGTAACTTCGGGCCTAGGGATGGTAAAGGGAAGAAGAGGCCAGCTGGTCTTGAAGTGTCAGGGCGAGGGGGCAAGAAGAGGGTAGCAATCTAAATACTGCTCCCGCACCTTTGCCTGTGACAAGCCTGGCTCTGTGCCACAAGCTCTTTGTGCCTTAAGCACTGCCTAAGGCAGCTCTGCAGGGAAGGCATCATCACCTCGTTTTCCAGATGAAGATACCAAAAGTTCAGAGAGGTCGTGTGACTTGGCTAAGGCCCCACAGCTCATGAGCGATGAGCCAGGGTTTAAACCCAGGTTGGGCCCCTCCCAGCATGCATTTGGGTAGCAATAGTATGGACTGCTGCAACTTACAGTGTCAGGCCCAGGCGCTAAGGACTCACTGACTCCTCCCTTAGCCTTCGAAGATGGGTCCTGTCCTTATTTACACTTGTAGAGGCTCAGAGAGTGAGATAGATCAGCCAATGACAGATTACTAGAATAAGTGGGAGAGATGGGATTCAAACCACTTCCCAGGTCTGAGTAATGCCAAGGTGCATGTTCCTAACCCCTGTGTGGTACAGCTCTGCCAGCTGTAAGAAATTTGAAATGCCACCTCCTACCCCCCAGCTTCCCTACCCCCACCTCCACCCAGACGCACGCACATTCCCTCTGCACAGGAGGACCATGGTGAGAAGGAACATGGAGAACTGTGCTGGGGGCGGGGGAGGGGAGGGGGCGGCCTCTAGTTGCCGTGGTCACCGGGCAAGGGGGTGGCAGTGATGTCAGATACAATCTGCTGGCACTGATGGTGCCTGGCATCAGGCTCTAGTGTTGGCTGGTTGCTTCTTTCCCAGATGGGGGCTCCCCCAGTATACATCCTGGCTGGGGCCTTGCAAAGCCCCTAAGTGGGCAGCAAGGAAGGCCATGGCACATTGTCCCAACCCCTGCTCTGGGGAGCTGCTCCCAGTGCCAGCCCCCAAGCTACTGCAGGCTGGGCCAGAAGCAGGGCCAGGGGCAGAGTGGGAGGGCCCAGGCTGCATACAGTTGAGGCCTGTGAGACTAGAGCTGGTCTCAGAGTGCACATGGGCCCTCTGTAGCCTGCAGACCCGTGCTCTGGCCTGCTTGGAGCTCAGCACAGCTGACCTTGGCATCAGCAGCCAGAGGGTCACCCAACCTGCAGGGGGAGGATCTGGGTCCTGTCACTACTGGGATCCCCTTTGGGACAAACAGATTCATTGCTGGGACAGAGAAGACCAAGGGATCCAAGGCAGGAGGAGGTAGTCTGGAGGAGGTAGTCTCTAATGGTCATGAGAATATAGAGGCAGAGCAAGGGTGGTCTAGGAAAGGAAACTGCAGCACCCAGAAATGCAGAGGCAGGGGCTGAGAGGTGAGGGGGCTCAGGTTTGGTGAGAAAAAGGAACAAAGGACATCGTTGTTCACAAGAATAATAGCCATTCCTGACCAAACATGTCTTTTTTTTTTCCAAGACAGGGTCTCACACTGTCACCTTTGTTAGAGTTCTGTGGCCTCATAGCTCACAGCAACCTCAACTCTTGGGCTCAAATGATTCTCTTGCCTCAGCCTCCTGAGTAACTGGGATTACAGGCACCTGCCAAGATGCCAAGCTAGTTTTGTGTTTGTTTATTTATTTATTTTGAGACAGAGTCTCAAGCTGTCGCCCTGGGTAGAGTGTCATGGCATTGTCATAGTTCATGGCAACCTACAACTCTTAGGCTCAAGTGCTCTTCTTGCCTCAGTTTTTCTATTTTAGTAGAGATTGGCTCTCACTCTTGCTCAGGCTGGTGTTGAACTCCTGAGCTCAGGTGATCCTCCCACCTTGGCCTCCCAAGAGTGCTGGGATTACAGGTGTGAACCACTGTGCCTGCCCCCAAACATGTCTTTGGGCCAGCTTCATGCTTGTGTCAGTGAGCCCTCATAAGAACCTCAGGAGAAAAGCCTTTTTCTTTCTTTCTTTTTTTTTTTTTTTTTTGGCTGGGGCTGGGTTTGAACCTACCACCTCTGGTATATGGGGTTGGCACCCTACTCCTTGAGCCACAAGCGCTGCCCATCTTTCTTTCTTTCTTTTTTTTTTTTTTTTTTTTTGAGTTTTTGGCTAGTGCTGGGTTTGAACCTGCCACCTCCGGCATGTGGGGCTAGCACCCTACTCCTTTGAGCCACAGGTGCCACCCTTTTTTTTTTTTTTTTTTTTGAGACAGAATCTCAAGCTGTCACCCGGGGTAGAATGCCGTGGTTTAACAGTTCACAGCAACCACCAGTTCTTGGGGTTAAGCTATTCTTTTGCCTCAGCCTCCCAAGTAGCTGGGACTATAGTCATCTGACACAATGCCAGGCTATTTTTGTTGTTGTTGTTGTTGTTGTAGTTGTAATTGTTTGGCAGGCCTGGGCTGGATTCGAACTTGCCAGCTCCGGTGTATTTAGCTGGTACCCTAGCCGCTTGAGCTGCAGGCGCTGAGCTGAAAAGCCTTTTTCTTATTACCACATGACATATACGGAAAATGAGGCTCAGAGAGGTGGAGGAACTTGTGGGCATCACACGGCACAATGACAGAATTTGGCTTGGAGTGAGGTTTCTCTCATCAGGAGCCCCATTCTTTTTTTTTTTTTTTTTTGCAGTTTTTGGCCAGGGCTGGGTTTGAACCCTCTGGCATATGGGGCCGGTGCCCCATTCTTTTTTTTTTTTTTTTTCAGACAGTCTCACTATGTTGCCCTTGGTAGAGTGCTGTGGCATCACAGCTCACAGCAACCTCTAACTCTTGGGCTTAAACAATTCTCTTGCCTCAGCCTCCTTAGTGGCTGGGACTACAGGCGCCCACCTCAACGCCCATCTATTTTCTTTTTGTTGCAGTTGTCATTGTTGTTTAGCTGGCCTGGGCTGGGTTTGAATCCACCAGCCTTGGTGTATGTGGCTGGAGCTGTAACCACTATGCTACGTGTGCTGAGCCAGGAACCTCATTCTTACTCTTCAGGATGTGACTAGTGTTTGGAGCAGATGACTTCATACATTCATTCACCAACCAGCTTTGAGGATCTGTTGGTGCCCTGCCCAGTTCTAGGCCCTGAAGGTCTCCAGGGAATGAAGGAGATACCCTACTAGCTCTGCTGGGAGGAGAAGGGAAGGGTGAGGGCATTGGTTGGCAAAACTTGTGCCCCAGGCTTCCGTGGGGAAGGGCTGTCTTCAAACAGGGCTGGACCCTTCAGTTTCTGGGCCCACCCTTGGTGTTTTGTTTGAGGCTTTTCTGGGTGCTGGGGCTTCTGAGATGAATCATACCCCCAACCCCTACCTTCTCCTTCTGGAATTCACGCTAAGATGAGAGAAAAACCAGGATGGGCTTCTTGGAGGAGGCAGCTGGAATCCTGAGGAATAAGGAGGTATTGAGGCGGAGGAGAGCTCAGTGAGCAGGGGAGGCTGGGAGCCATGGGGAGAGGAAGGCACAAGCACCCTGCATGTTCAGGTGAGGAGTCTGGACTGTATGCCATGGAGAGAGATGGTGTCCCTGCCCATCTCCAGGATGAAAATATGTCAAGTAGCCACACCTATGAGCTCCAGGATCACACCCACTCCTCCCCAGCTGTGTGACCCTGGGCAAGTCTCTATACCTCTCTGAGCATCAGTTTCCTCATCTGGAAAATGAGGCTGCTAGAGTTTCAGTTAGGATTAGAAGAGGCTCCATATACAAAGTGCCTAGCACAGAGCTTGGCATGACATAGGTGTCCCAGAGGATGCTAGCTCTGGTAATGTCATTCATCTACTCCGTAGGAGAGATAACAGTCACCCTTACTCTTTGGATGTGCCATCTGTACCCTCCCTGACATCTGAGACCTGAGACCTCCCCAGGCTCCATGCCAGACTCTGCCCACCTGGCCCAGCTAGATACATTTATTTTTTTCTTGTTTATTTAATTTTATTAGTATTTTAATTTTGCGTTGTTTATTTTTTTTTGAGACCAAGTCTCACACTGTTGCCAAGAGTATAGTGCCGTGGTGTCACAACTCACAGCAACCTCAAACTCTTGGGCTTACGTGATACTCTTGCCTCAGCCTCCCAAGCACAGGCAGGAGCACAGGCGCCAGCCACAATGCCCAGCTACTTTTTGTTGCAGTTGTCATTGTTGTTTATCTGGCCCAGGCCAGTACGAACCCACCAGCCATGGTGTATGTGGCTGGAGCCGTAACCACAGTGCTTCGGGTGCTGAGCCACGGCTGGCTAATTAAAAAAAAAAATTTTGGTAGAGACAGGGTCTTGCTATGTTGCCCAGGCTGGTCTCTAAACCCTGGCCTCAAGCAATCCTCCTGTCTCAACCTCCCAAAGCACCAAGATTACAGGTGTGAGCCATTGTAGACAGCCCCAGCTAGCCACATGCTTACTGTGTGCCTGCTGGGTTTCCAGGGCAGGCAGAGCTCAGAGCTTGTGGGAGATGAAGGATGGCTTGGGTGAGACCAAGGCAGGGTTTTCCCTTTCCCTTCTGAAAAATGGCCACAGGTGTCCAGACTCTCCAGCTCCTTGCTGGGTTCCCTTGTACTAGGAAGTTGTTAAAGTCAGCTCAGGGGTCTCGGTGCCTGTGGCTCAAGTGGCTAAGGCGCCAGCCACATACACCTGAGCTGGTGGGTTTAAATTCAGCCCGGGCCCGCCAAACAACGACTGCTACAACCAAAAAATAGCTGGGCATTGTGGTGGGCGCCTGTAGTCCCAGCTACTTGGGAGGCAGAGGCAGGAGAATCGTTTGAGCCCAGGAGTTGGAGGTTGCTGTGAGCTGTGATGCCACGGCATTCTACCCAGGGTGACAGCTTAAGGCTCTGTCTCAAAAAAAAAAAAAAAGTCAGCTCAGGGGACCCCAGGAAATAGAGAAGGACACTTGTGACACTGGGCCACCACATTTGAGGGTCATTTTCTGGAGATAGGATCCATCTGTGGAGTGTATCCCTAAACACCTGCTGTGTGCCATGCCATGCTGCAGTGCCCACAACAAGAGCCCCATCTCATCCTGCCTCTCCTACCCGTGGTGGGGTCTACCCATCTCCATTTCACAGAGCAGACCCTGAGCAGTGGGGAGGTGAAATGGCTTGCCAAGGCAAGACTGGGGGTCAAAACTGTCCTCAGAGCCTCACATTGCTAAAGAGCTCTCAGGAGGAAAAGGGGATGTGAGGTTTTCCTGCACAGCTTCCAAGGGCCTGGACAGGAAGGTGAGTTTTGGTTTAGTATAGGACAGAGTTTCCAGTGCTGGCCCTATTCCCCTTATGACAGGTAGTAAGCACCCAGTTCCTAAATGTATTCAAGCAGAGGTAGAAAGGGATGTGTAGAGATTGTGGAGAGGAGGTTGGATCTGATGATCTCAGAGTTGCCCCAGCTTAACAATGGCCTGGGAGGTGGCAGGGATGAGTCAGGGTATGTGCGTGTGGGGAGGAGGGGTTTGCTAGATGAAGAGCTGAAGACTCAGGCAGAGAAGGGGTGGGTCTGATCCCAGGGGAGAAAGAAAAGGCAGGATATAGTGAATAATGGGAGCGGGAGTGAGCTATTCTCCTGGGGTTAAGCAGTGGGAGACCCACGTCCTTGGGAATGGCCAGGTGTGGGGGATCTTTGAAGGTGACTAATCTGTGTCTGCAGCTGAAGAAAGGGGCAGGCCCAGAGAAGCAATGCAAGTGGAACTCCTGGGTTTTGGCTAAGTAATTGTGGGGGGAGCTGGTGAAGCCCTGGGGCCTGGTTAAGTGAGGAGGGACAGAGACAAGGCATGGTCCCAGCCCTAGAAATCAGTGCCCCGAGGAGGGCAGCTCCAGCTAGGACAAAGTGCTGGCAGTCCTTAGGTCCTGGCCTGGTGAGGGGCCAGAGGGAAGGAGGTGCAGAAAGCTTGAAAGTGCAGGAAGACACTGTCAGACCTGAACTCCAGAACATCAGCCCCCTCTGATGTAGATCTTGGGAGATGTGCTTGGGGCAGCATTACCCTCCTTCTTGGTGTGTGTAGGGGCTCCCGTATCCCCAACTCAGTCCCTCCTCCCTAGTCCAGAGCGCAGAGTTAACTGAAACTCTAAACCACCAAACGGCGGAATGGCTCCCTCTTCCAGCCATGGCACCTGGGCCAGAAAAAAGAGGAGGCTTCAGAGGAAGGCGGGCACCACCGAGGTCCAATTCAGAATCCAGCTTTACATAATGGAGCTGAAGCGAGCCTGGTTTGGGGCGGTTCCCGAAGCGGGTCAGCCCGCGGGTTCCTTTGCCTGGTCCCCCAAGGGCTCCTCTGAGGTTCCAGGGCAGCTTCCTGTCGTGGGCCTTACCCCCTCGCCCCACGGGCGAGCCCCTGTCTTCAAGCCCTTGTTAAAGATCAGGGACTTTGAACTTTCCCCAGATCTGTAAAGAGCGGCCCCTTGGGAACAGAAACGCCCCCAACTCGCTTCCCCGGGCCCGGATTTTAGATTACCCCCACGCCACGGCCCAGCCGCCTGCTACTCCCCTGGCCGCGAGAGCCGCGCCGGACCCTTCTCCCTGAGACCCCTGGACTCCCCGGTCCCGGCCGGGTGGCGCCGAAGGTCCTTACAGCCCGGCCCGTCCAGGTGGTAGCGCCCCCGCGGCTACCGTAATTCCCCTACGTGCGGCGCCTCCTGTTGGCGCGGAATAGACCAGTCCCGCGCCGCAGCTCTGGTTGGCCTCGCCCGGCAAGTCCCCTGGGGCTTGGCAGTCTTGGCCCACCGGGGAGGAGACCCTGGATCCTAAGTGAGTCTCACAGGGAAGCGAGGCTGGCTCCGGACGGACGGCGGTGGGTCTGAGCACCAGGACCCCTCTGAATTAATAAACCCCAAGTCGAGGTTCCCACGCTGTGCCAGTCCTGCGGTGGGTATCGAGGGGCCTCAACGCCTCTGCCTCCATTTACTCGAGGGCAGGGGTATTCTGGAGGGGCCTTGGCGCCCCGATGTTTGGGAGGTTCGGCGGACTCTGCGTCAACCCGGAGTCGGTCCCAAGCAAAGTCCTCTCGGGGCCGGCAGGGGGCGCCAGAGGCTGCACCGCGGGCAGTCTGGGCGGCCTGGGCACCGGTTGGGGGTCGGGTTGGGGGAGGACGGTCAGCCCTGGAGAGGCTCTGGCCTGCCTTAATGGAAGGCTGGGAAATGGAGGTCAAATTCCTTAGTAATCTTCCTCAGGTTTAGGGGCGTTCTGGGGGTATTACTATTCCTCTGCTACTTCGCCAAGGTCCAGGCATACTCTGACCTAGCAGTCATCCTGTGATATAGTTCTAGAGACCTGGCCAGTGCCCTCTTTGCACAGATGGAGATATTGAGGCCCAGTGGGGAAGGGGAAAGGTAGGTGGGGTCCAGAACCAGGTCTTCTGAGACTCAAACATGTGCCCTCTTCCACCATTCCTTCCCAAGGAGCCTTCTATGTGGTACCAGGAAAGGGAGTACCCAGGGGTCTACTCCATCCCATGTTGCAATGCTGGGGCTCCAGGGTCATTTGTGCAGGGCATGGACAGGAGGTGAAGTTCATTGTGGTGGCCCTTCCCTCTCTCTAGCACTTGGTCCCAGCCTTGGGCATCCCAGCTAGGACGACTCTCTGGCTCCTAGGGCCTGTGCAGGGACCTAACCTGGAGAGGGGTTCTCTGTGTCTCTGCACAGGGTAGAGCCTTAGGACAGACTCTGACTCAAGTTGGGCCTCAGAACCCAATGGACAAGGGGTGAGGCTCAGGCCTAGGGGAAGGGAGTAGCCAGGCGGGCTGGGTATAGTGAGGAGAGCAGCCTGGCAGGGCTGGCCTGCCCACGCATGCAGCCTCCACCCCTGGTTTTTTAAGGTGGTAGGTGGGGCCTTTTGAGACCAGAAAGCTTCCAGGGCAGCTTAGCCCTGGTGGAGAACCCCTGGTAGGGGCCCTTCAGCCGGAGAGCCCCAACTCCAGGCCAGTCTCCTGTGGCTAGAGCATGGAGCTGGCCCCAGGCCTGCATCCTTTCTTGGACAGGGACATCCTTCTTCCATCCAGACTAGGCTTGGGTTCCAACCTGTTGTGGGTCAGGGATGTCCACGGGATCCCTGAGATGACTTCTTTTCTGGGGCTAGGAAGGTGGTGCTGAGGGAGAATGGGGGGAGGTCTCTGTATTTGACTCCATTATTCATGAGCCTCAGCATCTGGTTTCTGGGTATCAGTTTCAACAAGCCAGCCCTGACTCATGAGCCTGGAGCTGGGGCTGGGCTGGGGAGGAGCCCCTCCTTAGGGAGTCAGGGGCCAGGACCTCTTGGGTTTGCTCCTGAGCTGTTTCAGCTCCCTGCTGTAAGGATAGGGTGGAAACCCAAGAGTGGGACCAGACTTCCTTCTACCCTGGTGCAGGGGCTGGGGGCTCCTTTTCCCTCCTCACTCTGTACTCTTGGCCCTGGGGCAGCAGGGCCCTGGTCCTCAGGCAGCAGCATGACACAGGGAAGCCCTGGCCCAGCCCCAAGGTCCCCACTTGATGTAACCTGGTTACCCCATGCCAGTGGGATCCCTCTAAGCTGGCTTTGGAATCTGTCTTGTGACCAAGAAGGTGGACCTCTTGTCTTCCTGACCAAACCAATACTTAGCTGGTCTCCATGTCCAGCCCCAACCCTATATCTAAGGCACAGGGACAATAGTCCAAAGCACAGGCCTCCATTTCCCCAGTTACCAGCTGGTGACTCTGGGGCAAGTTGCTTACTCTCTGCAGGCCTTAGTTTCTCCCTCTGTTAAATGGGGATAGTAACAATATCTCCTCCTTAGAGACTTTGAGAAGAATGAATGAGATTTGCTGCCTAAAACCCCTGGGACAGGTGTGGCACTTGGGAATGCTTAGTGCAAAGAAAGTAGCTTCTGTCTGTGGGGCAGCAGTGGTGACAGGGATCCCAGAAAAGACAACCAGGGTTTGAGGTGGAAACTCACCTGTCTGGGGCCAGTAGGCCCAAGGTCATGGATGTCAGGAGAGAGAACTTTTTTGTTTTTTGCAGTTTCTGGCCGGGGCTGGATTTGAACCCGCCACCTCTGGCATATGGGGCCAGCGCCCCACCCCTTTAAGCCACAGGTGCCACCCTAGGAGAGAGAACCTTTAAGGGATCTCCCTTCCTGCCTCAGCCACCTTCCCTATCCCCTCCCTCCCTCATGGAGCATGAAGACTATTCCTCCACTTTCAGTCAGCCATTCCTTGATCTAATCTATAGTGAGTGCACCTAGTTTGTGTCACCCTGGTCTAAGTGCTGAGGACACAGGGTAATCCAGATAGCCAAGTGCCCTGCCCTCTAGAGAGAACATCCTAGCAGAGAAGAATGATAATAAAATGTACAAGAGAATAAAGTAATTTCAGTAGGTAATAAATGCTAAAAAGGAAAAAAATTAACTAAAAGGGAATGAGAGTGGGAGCATGAGTGGCTATTTTTTTTTTTTTTTGAGAGGAGGGTGAAGGCCACCACGGGGAGGCAACATTTAAGTTGAAGCTGATGTCAGCTGTGAAGACCAAGGGTGCATGGACTTCAAGACAGAGGGGAGAGGTGAAGGGCCTGAGCATGGTGGGTTGCAGGCAGGAGGGCAGGCCAGCATGGAGACTCCCCTGTGAACCACCATGCAGGACCAGCTAGGAGGTAAAGTGGGAGCCAGACTTGGTGGGATTTTGTTCTAATCAAGACATGAAGTTGTAGTTTTCAAAAATCTGACTGTGGTATGGACAGTGGATGACTTTCTAGAGCAGAGGTGTCCCCTGAAGCTCCCAGTCACTGATAAACCGCTGCCCTTCTCAAAGCCATCTCACAGACCCTCTTCCCCTGTCCCACTCTGCACTCCCTATCCCTATGGAACCATATACAGGAGGAGCTGTCTAGAGAAGGCAGACAGCATGTCCCCTCAATCCCATGGGTATAGAGGAGTGTTCCAAGGAGACCATTCCAGATCCCAGAGTCGCAGGTCTTGAGTTTCAGCCCTGCCGGTGGACTTTTATGTCTCTTTATGTCTCTTTATACCCTCCCGGTGGATGAAGACCACACTGCCTGCCCTCCCTCCCTCCCTGGGAATGAGCGTCAACACATTCACACAATCCCAGATCTCTAGGGCTAGCACCCTCTTGCTCTATGCTGAGCGCCCCCTGGCGGTAGGGACTCCGCTTGGAGCCTCGCGGATCACACCGAAAGCCGAGTTGGGCTCCGGGTTTTCCTGACGTCCCCGCCTCACCCAAGCCCCGGGGGGCTGCCAGAAGACCACCCCTCCTCCCTCTCCACCGGTCCGCCTTCCGCACATGGCCCCGACCGGAGGTCACCATGGCCCCGCTGCCCTGCCTGCACCTCTGCTTGGGGTGTGGGAGCGCGGTCCCCGGGCTCTTGGGCGGAGTCTCCGGGGCTGGGGGCGGGGCTGAGCGCCAGACTGGGGCGCCGCAGCAGGAGTCCGAGCGAAGAGGGGTGTCCCTGGATGGGGTCAGGATCCGAGGACCCGAGGGGGATGTGTCTCTGTCCCGCCTCCCGGCTCTGTGCCTGCGTTCAGAGCGCTCCCTCGGGGGTCGCTGGAAGGGAGGGAGGGCCCCCCCGGCGTCCGTGTGGGGGGCGGGATGGGCGCGGGCGCTCCCGGGGCCGGGAGGGCGGGACGGCCGCGAGCCTGCGGGGGGGCTGTCCCCGGCCCGGCCCTGCCCTCCGGGGTCCCCGCGCGCTCGGCCGGGGGCGGGCGCGGCCGCACAATGGCAGGAAGCGGGGCTCCGCGCTTTGTCCGGCGGGCGGCACAGACCGCTGTTTCCTTCTGCCGCCATGGGGACAGGCCTCGGCGTCTCAGGGCGCCGGGCGGCCTCCAGGCCTGGTCCCGGGCTGTCCTGCCGGGACCCCGAGCCCTACTGGGCAGGGGGTCGTTCCCGCAA
Source organism: Loris lydekkerianus (assembly GCA_963574355.1). NCBI lineage: Eukaryota > Metazoa > Chordata > Mammalia > Primates > Lorisidae > Loris > Loris lydekkerianus. Next base: position 53,214 of record CAUYPK010135149.1, read on the forward strand.
CGGTGAAGGCCAGGTACGGAAGCGTGGACCAGGCCCTGCGCTAGGATGTGGAGGCGGGGTGCGCGTGTCTGTGGGCCCCTGGGTCCCTGGAGGCTGTCCCCGGGAGGGAGGCTGGGGAATGGGACCCAGGGTGACCGAGCCCCCTACCTGGGCTGCACACCGTGGGGGCGAGGACCTGGGGCCCCGAGGTGTGCTCCACCCCCACCCGGGTGACCCAAGGAGCTGGCCTGCGGAGATGCCCCCGCCACCCTCTGGCCTTTTGTGTCTGAGGCTGCCTCCGGACACACCTGTGGGTCCCCTACACTGGGGCCACCCCTCCTCCTTTCCTTCCTCAGCCCTGGCCCTGCCCACACCTCTCCACCTACCACAGTGGCCTCTGTTTCTCCTTCTGCCTTTGGCCCCAGCCCTGTGTGAGGGAGGAAGACTGGCTTCTGTACTCCCGACCACATGGGGGTGACCTTTATCATATTCCTAAAGGGGCCACCACTCTGTTCTTTGTAAAACCACTATTTTTGAAGCTGCAGTGTGAGCAGGCCCTCCCCAGGAGGTGGGCTCTCCCCTCCCTTGGGTTGAGGCCTGGGAATGTCCCCAGCCCTGCTGCCCTCAGAAGTTGGATGTGGTTGGCAGGCAGGAAAGCAGGAGAGGGGACACATGGGTCCGAGAAGGGGCCCAGGAGTCTGGCTTTGGGAATGGGCCTCCCTGCCTTAGTGCTGTAGAGACCCCTGCCCCTGGAGGGAGCTGGGAAGAACCTGTAGCTTGGAGTGGGGCTCTGCTCACCCTAGCCTTCTCAGCCTCTTGGTTGGGCTTATGGTTCTCCCAGGGGGTTTCAGGAATGTCATCCTCAGCCAGGCCTGCTCAGTTAAGTCTGGAAAGACCTGATGCAGGTCCTGGGCCTGACTCATGGGCCCTGTTGACCTTGAACCCAGAACTGCTGAGAGTACAAGTTGGGTACATAGTTGTATTAGTGACAGCAGCCCTGGAGATGGTGACAGCAAAGCTGGTCACAGTTCTGGGAAATCAAACTCCAGAATCTCTAAGGGAGCCTGCTGCCTCCTGGGGTTGGGGCTTGTGACAAGTGCTTCATGTTTGTTGACTACTGAGTCTGTCACCAGGAGTGGATGTGTTTGTGGACTCTGCTGTCTGGGTATTGTGCTGGTTTAAAAAACAAGATTACGGCACAGAATCACAGACTTGGACTGGAAATGTCCTAGAGACTCTCCTCCCCAGAACCCCCTACTGGGAGGCCAGGGCATCTGCAGCCCACCTAGCACCGGCTCAGGGAAGCTGTCAGGGAGATCTCAAGGGGGAAGCCTGAGCCAGGGTGGCTGGACTCAGGGCATGAGAGGGGTACCCAGTTGGCAGACTGAAGGGCTCCTGGGAAGACGGGTCCAAGTGGTGCATGGCCTTTCCTTAGATTCGTTCTTAAGAGGGGAATCTTTGAATGTTGGGGTCCCAGAATCTGCAGAGACAGGCCCTTCTTAGTAGTGCCCTGGTTTTTTTTTTGTTGTTGTTGTTGTTTTCTTTTTTGAGACAGAGTCTCACTATGTTACCCTTGGTAGAGTGCAGTGACTTCACAGCTCACAGCAACCTCAAACTCTTGGGCTTAAGCAATACTCTTGCCTCAGCCTCCCAAGTAGCTGGGATTACAGGTGCCCACCACAATGCCTGGCTATTTTTTTGTTGTAGTTGTCATTGTTGTTTAGCAGGCCTGGGCCAGGTTTGAACCCACCAGCCCCAGTGTATGTGGCTGGCACCCTAACCACTGAGGTACACGTGCCGAGCCAATGTGCCCTGGTTTTTGGTAAAGGCAGAAACCAGAAATAGCTGCAGTGGTTGAGGGAGCCCTTTTCCCTGCTTCAACCCCAGACAGTACTACTGAAGACCACTCCCCTAGGGTGTGGAAGTGAGGGTGCCTGGTACTTAGACTGCCATCAAGCACCCACACAAGTCAACCCCCATCTTAGCCAGGGGACATGCTGGGTGCCATTTCTGTGCCCTGTTCCCTTTCCTGCCTGATGGAGGGGTGGAGGGACACGGGAGCCCAAACAGCAAGTATCAAACCCTGGTGATGGGCTCAGCGCCTGTGGCTCAAGTGGCTAAGATGCCAGCCACATATACCTGAGCTGGTGGGTTCGAAGCCACCCTGGGCCTGCCAAACAACAATGATGGCTGCAACCAAAAAATAGCTGGGCATTGTGGCAGGCGCCTGTAGTCCCAGCTACTTGTAAGGCAGAGGCAAGAGGCAAGAGAATTGCTTGAGCACAGGAGCTGGAGGTTGCTGTGAGCCGTGATGCCACAGCACTCTACCAGGGTGACAGCTTGAGGCTCTGTCTCAAAAAAAACACAAACAAACAAAAAACCCTGGTGATGTCCTCCTGTCTCTCTGTCCCTGGCTGACCTGAGGCTAGCCTCCCCATCCATCTCTCTCTTTCCAGAGACCCAAGAGAGGATGTGAACGTGGTTAATTCTGGGATCTTGAGCTACCCACACTGGCTTCTAGGCCTGACTCTGCTGGCTGTGTGACCATAGACAAGTTACTTAATCTCTCTGAGCCTCATTTGCCTCTTATGTAAAATAGGTACAATAACAGCCCCTCCTTGTGGGATGAGAGGAAATGACAATGACGCATGTAATGCCCTCAGTGCAGCCTTGGTACGCGATGACCACATTGCACATGGAGCCCAGACTTTTCCAGGCCTCTTCGCCCTCCTGCCTTCACTTACCTTCTCTGCTGTCCAGGCCATCCTCACTCTGTCAGCTTGGAAATCTCTAACTGGGTTTTTGCCATCCAAAAACTCTCTAGTGCCTGTCCACTGCTTTAATTTATGTATATATGTCTTTTGTTGTTGTTGAGACAGAGTCCCAAACTATGCCCTGAGCAGAGTGCAATGGGGTCATAGCTCACTGCAACCTCAGACTCAGGCAGTGGGCCTCCCGCTGCCTCAGTCCTCCAGGCACTTGCTGTGGCGCCTGGCTGGGTTTTTCATTTTTTTATGAGTCGGGGTCTCACTCTCGCTCAGGCAAGTCTTGAACTCCTGAGCTCAAGCAATCCTCCCTCCTCAGCCTTCCACGATGCTTGGATTATAGGCGTGAGGCACTGCACCAGCAATATATGTATTTTTTTGAGATCGAGTCTTACTTTGTCCCCCTCGGTAGAGTGCCATGGTGTCATAACTCACAGCAACCTCAAAACTCTTGGGCTCAAACGATCCTCTTGCCTCAGCCTCCCAGCTAGCTGGGATTACAGGCATATGCCACTATGCCTGGCTAATTTTTCTATTTTGAGTAGAGATTGGGTCTTGCTCTTGCTCAGGCAGGTCTTGGACTCCTGAGCTCAGGCAATTCACCCACCTCGGCCTCCCAGAGTGCTGGGATTACAGGTGTAAGCCCCTGTGCCTGGCCTTGCTTTAATTAATAAACCAGTATTTAATTGGTTTGTGGGGCTGACTAGGTGTGGGGGCAACAATGTGAAACAGGCAGCCTGTCAGGTGGCAGGAAATCCCAGGGAGAGAGAAAGGGAGTGTGGCGTGACCTAGAAGGAACAGAAAGTAACTTGGAGCTAAGGTCTGCAGTAGGGGAGGGCAGGCAGGGAGCTGGGCTTTTCTCTCTCTGAGGGAAAAGCATCTGGGGCCAGGGCCAGGGTCAATGTGGAGCCCCTCTGAAGGGACATGTCTGAGGACAGCCAGCAGGCCAGCAATGGGGCAGAGGAAGCAGAATGAGAGATCACCAGGTGGGGTGACCCTAACTCTAACCCTCACCTGACCCCTGTGGGCTTTTGCTCAGAGTGAGAGGGGAGCAGTTGGAGAGTCTTGAGTAGATATAATGTGACTCCTATTTGAACAGGGGCCACTTTGGCTGCCCATGGAGAACAGATGGGGAAGGTGAGGCTGGTTTTGAAGTCATTGTCACCCAGCTGAGAGATAGCAGTGTCCTGAAGAGCAGAGGCTGAGGGGAACCAAGGGAATACCTGGACTCACGGATGGGGATGTAAAAGAAAAAGTTAAGGGTGACCCCAAAGTTTTTGGCCTAATGTATTAGTTTCCAGAAGTTGTAACAAATTAACACCAATTGGCTTTAGATCAACAGAATTATTCTCTCCCAGTTCTTTAGCCCAGAAGTGCGACATCCAGGTGTCAGCAGGGATTGCTCCCTCTGAAGCCTCTCCAGGAGGTTCCTTCCTTGTCTCCCAACTTCTGGGGGCCCCAGATGTTCCTTGGCTTGTAGGCGCATCATTCTGGTCTCTGCCTCTGTTGTCATGTGGCCCCTCTTCCTGTGTACCTGTCTCTGCGCCTCCTCTCCACTTCTTAGAACGACAACAGTCATGAGCTTACTGCAGACCCTGTGATTACATACTCCCTATGACTAAATCCTGACTACATCTGCAATGACCCTGTTTCCAGATAAGGCCACATTCTGAGGTACTGAGGGTTAGGAATTACTGTACCTTTTGAGAGGACACAGTTCTCTCAAAAGCAACTAGAAGGAATTGCTATTAATTGAGTTGAGATAGAGGGAGCCTTGGGGGAATTCTGCTCAGGAACTCATGGACATGTTGAGTTTGAGCTGCTTGTTAGAATCCAAGCCGAGAAGCCAGGCACAGTGTCATCGGCTATTTTTTGTTGCAGTTGTCATTGTTGTTTAGGTGGCCTGGGCTGGGTTCAAACCTGCTAGCCTGGGTATATGTGGCCGGCACACTATCCACTGAGCTATGGGTGCTGCTGAGAGCCCCATTAAAAAAAAAAAGAATCCAAGCAGACAGTGGGGAAGCTTGGTCTGGGGTCCTAGGAGAGGTTCCAACTGGAGATTTAACTTTGGGACCCCTCTGCATGGAGACAGTGTTTCAAGTCAGGAGACTAGAGAGTCAATGGAGAAAAAACTGAGAAGCAGTGCTGGACAGAGAAATGAACCAGAAGCAGCAGGGGGCTCGGCACCCATAGCACAGTGGTTATGGCACCAGCCACGTACACTGAGGCTTGCCTGTTGGAGCCCAGCCCAGGCCTGCTAAAAACAATGACAACTGCAACAAAAAATAGCCGGGCGTTGTGGCAGGCACCTGCAGTCCCAGCTACTTGGGAGGCTGAGGCAAGAGAATCGCTTAAGCCCAAGAGTTGGAGGTTGCTGTGAGTCGTGACATCACAGCACTCTATCCAGGGCGACATAGTGAGATTCTGTATCAAAAAAAAGGGTGGCACCTGTGGCTCAGTGAGTAGGGCACCAGCCCCCATATACTGAGGGTGGCAGGTTCAAACCCAGCCCCGGCCGAACTGCAACCAAAAAATAGCTGGGTGTTGTGGCGGGCGCCTGTGGTCCCAGCTGCTTGGGAGGCTGAGGCAGGAGAATTGTGGAAGCCCAAGAGCTGGAGGTTGCTGTGAGTCCTGTGACGTCACGACACTCCACCGAGGGCGGGAAAGTGAGACTCTGTCTCTACAAAAAAAAAAAAGAAGTAGCTGAGGGGACAGAGAGGCCAGAAGCGGGCCAGGAGAGCTTGAGGTCCTGGGGACCACAGAGGAAGGCTGTTTCAAAGAGGGCCTTTGTGTCAAATACTGAGTCCTGTGGGAACAGCCCACAGCGCAACAGGGAGGACACCGATGGCCACAGATGAGTGAGTTTAGTGTGACAGTGAGGGGCTGAACACCTGACAGAGGGTCTGAGAGGGGACAGAGGAGTCCCCTCTGGCAGCCATCAGAGGAATCACTGATGTAGGCAAAAGTCGTGAAGGTATGCTGAAGCACTTGAGTGTGAGATTACCAGGGAACAAGGCATCTCAAAGTGTCACGGCACAAATTACTTAATAATCACTTGGAGAAAAAGGGATTTTACAAGGTACAGCGAGATTCCCAAATGATCCTGCATCTTGGGCACACTGATAAAAACACAAAGTCAGCTCTGTGGTGTCCCTGCACAAACGCTCTGTCTGAAACTCTCTGAGGATGGCCAGACAAGTCCACACTGAGAGCCTTTGCTCTGGACTGGCTTGGACACTTCAAAAGTGTCAGTATCATAGAAGACCAAAAATGGAAAGGGGAGAATTCAGCTTGGTGCCCAGACAACAGTGGTTATGGCATCAGACACATAACACTAAGGCTGGTGGGTTCGAACCTGGCCTGGGCCTCCTAAACAACAATGACAACTGCAACAAAAAATAACTGGGCCTTGTGGTGGGCGCCTGTAGTCCCAGCTACTTGGGAGGCTGAGGCAAGAGAATTGCTGAAGTCCAAGACTTTTGTTTGTTTGTTTTGTTTTTTGAGGCAGAGCCTCAGGCTGTCACCCTGAGTAGAGTGCTGCAGCGTCATCGCTCACAGCAACTGCCAACTCTTGGGCTCAAGCAATCCTCTTGCCTCAATTTTTCTATTTTTTTTTTTTTTAGCTGTCCTGGGCCGGTTTGGAACCTACCTTCTTCCGTGTATGTGGCCAGTGCTCTGTTGACTGAGCTACAGGTGCCGCCAGCCCAAGAGTTGTTGAGGTTGCTGTGAACTGTGACGCCATGGCACTCTACTGAAGGCAGCGTAGTGAGACTCTGTCTCAAAAAAAAAAAAAAAAAAAAATGGGCTCAGTGCCTGTGGCTCAAGCAGCTAAGGCACCAGCCACAAACAACTGAGCTGGTGGGTTCAAATCTAGCCCGGGCCCGCCAAACAACGATGTCTGCAACCAAAAAATAGCCAGATGTTGTGGTAGGCACCTGTAGTCCCAGCTACTTGGGAGGCAGAGGCAGGAGAATCTTTTGAGCCCAGGAGTTGGAGGTTGCTGTGAGCTGTGATGCTACGGCACTCTACCCAGGGGGACAGCTTGAGGCTGTCTCACAAAAAAAAAAAAAAAAAAGGGAGAATTTGTTTTTTAAAATAATCATCAAGCTCAAAATTATAAAGGAGAATTTCTTTTTAAAAGGATAAGTAGAAATAACCTAATCACATGTAAACCTTGATTGGGCCCTATATGGGGAACAATTTCTGTGGAGGACTTTTTTTTTTTTTTTTTTTTTTTTTTAGACACAGTCTAATAATGTTGCCCTTGGTGGAGTGCTGTGGCATCACAGCTCACAGCAACCTCAAACTCTTGGGCTTAAGAGATTCTCTTGCCTTAGCCTCCCAAGTAGCTGGGACTACAGGCGCCTGCCACAACACCCAGCTATTTTTTTCTTGTAGTCATCATTGTTGTTTAGTAGGCCCGGGCCAGATTCGAACTTGCCAACCCCGTGTATGGTGGCCTAACCACTGAGCTACAGGCGACCAACCTCTGTGGGGGTTAAGTTGGAGAAATGCAGGTATCAACTATAGATGGGCTATATGCCAAAGTTCAGTTTCCTGAATGCCATGGTTATGTGGGGTTTTGTAGGAAGACATCTTTGCTCTTTGGTGATGGCATGATTTCTGCACCAGAGGCGAGAGGTACTGGGAGAATGAGAAAGAAGCAATAAATATTAACAGCTGGGGAATCCAGAAGGGTGTGTGGATGTCTTTGTGCTATTTTTTCTTTTTTTTTTTAAGACTGAGTCTTACTCTGTCTCTTGGACTAGAGTTGCAATGGCATCCAAACAGCTCACTGCAAACCTCAACTCCTGGGCTCAAGCAATTCTCTTGCTTCAGCCTCCCGAGTAGTTTGGGACTATAGGCGTGAGCCACCATGCCTGGCAGTAATGCTGTTCTTACAACTTTCTGTAGGTTCGGAATATCTTTAAACAAAATTTGGGAAAAGTAAATGAGACTGAGAGGAGAGCTAGAAGGTTGTGAGGACAGATACCTATCTTACAAAGGTTCTTCTTACAAAGAAGAGCAGCAGTTGCTGGAGGGTGAGTTCAGGCTGGTGTGACATGGGAAATGCTCCAGTTGAGGGGAGACTTGGTGATGTAGGAGAGAGCTGCAGGAGCAGGTCTCGATTGGAGCAGGGTGCTATCCTGATAGCTTCCATTTCCCTGGAAAAGTAGGAGGCCAGTAGTCAGCGGAGAGTGAGTCAGGGTGGGCTGTGGGAGGGCAGAGAAGATATGAGACAGTCACTTATGAGTAGGGGAGAGCAGAGGGCTAATAGGGTAAATCCAGGCTCCAGTCACCAAGCAGTGGTCCACACCCAGTGACACTGACCTCTCCTTCGGCTCCTCCATACCTCCTTCATATGGTGTCTTTAGGAACCCAGGTGGGTCTAGCTGTCCAGGGCTGGGCAAGCTGTAGAACGAGGCACAGGGCTTGCCAGAGCTCAGGGCCTTCTCGTTTCAATACCAAGAGCAGCCCAAGGTTTGTTATTTGGGGCTCTTCCTGCATCCCAGGAAGAGGTCCTGGCCAAAACTGCCTGTGGTTATTCCCTGCAAGTCTTCTCAAAGGCAGGGCCTTGCTGGTCTCTGCATCCCTGGGAACAGATGCATAGTAGGTGCTTGGGGAGTGCTTACCAGGTGTCAGGGAGCCTGAGGCACCCCGTGGAGAATGGCTGGTTGGACAGTGAGGGCAGCCCAGAGCCCCACCACCCTACAGCAGTCTGGATGCCAAGAACATCTGCCTGTGGCCCTGTGAGGCCCAGCCCAAGCCACTGCCTACCCTTCCCCCTAGGTATGCCACCACACCGACTGCCAGCAACTCCACCGCCAAGGCCCTCTCAATCTCTGCGAGGCCTGTGACAGTAAGTTTCACAGCACCATGCATTATGACGGGCACGTCCGCTTCGACCTACCCCTGCAAGGTGAGCATGGGAGGGGGCCCTCAGAGCTCACATGTTAGCTCTGAACCCCATGTCTGTGGGGATAATGTTTTGGTAACTGCTGGAAAGGGCCATCAAAAGGACAAGAGCCCATTGTCAAAAATAAAACCCAAGTGTGTTGCTGTTCCTTTTGCTCTACAAGTATTTTAGCAAGAGAAAGATCAGGGGACTGCTGGACTAGAGGCAGGCCTTTCTCTACCAGGCGCTGTATTCTCACCTGTAGCTGCCCCTGCCCCTTTCTTTACAGTTCTGCCTGTCCCCAGGACAGGGGACCTCTGGGCCAGTCCCTCAGGCCAGCCTCTTGGTCTATCAGAGGCAGTGTGGGGTGAGGGTGTGCAGGTCAGAAGGAACTTGTGGCAGGAAATGAGGAACCCTGCTGCTAAGTAGGGCTCCGGACCAGGCCCACTGACAGCTAGCTGTGTGGGGGTGGCTTACAGACACCCAGGCCCATGGGAAAATGCCAAACACCTCCTTCCCAGCTGATCAGAAGGACTCTCCCCCTCTGCCATGGCCCCCTTGCGGCTTCAGGTGCAGTCATAGCAGTGGGGGAGGGGAGGCCTGAAAGGGTTGCCCACAGACTTTGGTCCCTTCCCACAACAATCTCCAAGGCAGGCTTCATCATCTTTATCTTGTGGAAAGGTGGACTGAGACAATAGGTGGGTTTATATTAAGGGCAGGCATCCCCTGGGGTTTGTAAGGTGGATAGCAGTGCCTCAGCCCCTGAACACAACTGAAGGGTCTTAGCTACCCTGTGGGGGGTTCCAGGGTAACAGACTGTGGTCCCCTGGAGACAGCCATGTGGGAGGCCGAGGAGGGGCCCGGAGGAGAGCAGATACAGCCTCCACCCACTTTCCTCCAAAGGCTCTGTCCTGGCCCGGAATGTGTCCACCCGGTCATGTCCCCCACGCACCAGCCCTGCAGTGGACTTGGAGGAGGAAGAGGACATCTCCGTGGACAGCAAAGGGTAGGTGAGGGGTTGGTGGGCTGAACAGATATGGTGGAGCAGTCCTGAGTTTCAGTTTTAGATGGGAGGTCCAGGGACTAGATGCTTTGGTGCCCAGGGTGTCTGGGATCAGGCAACACCCCACTAGGTACCATGGGATGTGACTACTGTATTGGCCACCAGAGGGTGCACAACCAACATGGGCCAGGCCACTATGCACCTGTTACCTGTTGCCTGGGGTGAGCGAGTGGGGTGGGGCAACAAAGGCCCCCACTAACGTCCCACACTGGTAAGGGCCTACCCACACCCCCCACTTCTACTTTCAGGGACCGGAAGAGTACAGGCTTGAAACTCTCCAAGAAGAAGGCCAGGAGAAGATACACAGATGTAAGGGGCCCACAGGGCTGGCAGATAGGAGCTCCCAGAGAGCCGCCTCCCCCACGCCCTTTTCTTCCCCTGAGGCTGGGCCTCCCTGCTCTGAACTTCAGAAAGAGGGATGGGCTTTGTAGTCAGTGTTCCTCCCTTGCCACCCTGTGCCACAGCCTGGCTGTCCCCCTTTGCCGAAGTGGGGAAATCTCCAGAAGTTCCTTCAGCATGAGGGATATGGGGAGGAGAGCTGGGGAATCCCGGCCTTCACTTTCCTGCTGGGGTTCCCATCCTGGACCATAGGGTGGGGAGTGGCAGAGGAGAGACTAAGATCCTGTCTCTTCTCAGGACCCTAGCAAGGAGTGCTTCACCCTGAAATTTGACCTGAATGTGGACATTGAGACAGAGATTGTACCAGCCATGAAGAAGAAGTCTCTGGGGTAGGGCCCGGTGGGGCAGGGGGCAGGCAGGTGTGGCCTCCCACATCAGGGGCTCCAGGCCTCTGCAGGTGTGATTGCGTGTGTCTGTGTGGTCTGAGTGATCAAATCCCTACCTGTGGGCAGACCTATGTGGGTATGGATACCATCTTCAGGGACATGACCGGGTCTGTGTGCCTTCTGCTCCTGCATGTGGGGCCCAGGCCTGGGTATGGACAGGTGGTGACAGGTCTGCTCTGGAGTGCAGACATGCCTGTGTGAGAACCTCTATGGGTAGGTGACTACACACCTGCTTGTGGTCCTGTGCCACCTCCCTTTTCTGTTGGGAAGGTGGGGAGCTGGGGCTGTGGGTGGGGTAGGGTAGGGGCTCATATGATTGCCTCTCTAACCTATACACCTCCTGTCCTGGGGGCAGGGAGGTGCTGCTGCCAGTATTTGAAAGGAAGGGCATCGCACTGGGCAAAGTGGACATCTACCTGGACCAGTCCAACACACCACTGTCCCTTACCTTTGAGGCCTACAGGTTCGGAGGACATTACCTTCGGGTCAAAGGTGAGCAGCTGGCTACAAAGGCGAAAGCTGGGCTGGCTAGGCAGGGTGGCTGGCACTTGACAGGGCCTCCCAGAGCTCAGGTTCCCATTGGCCATGGCCCTGAGCAGGCTCATTACCATACAGGTGTCTCTGCTGGGCGCTGGTGGCAGGTGCTGGCAGGGTGGGGCTGCGATGGGAGGGGGAGTGGGCAGGCCTTGGTTTGGATCCTTAAGGGAAAGAGGACTGGGGTGCTGAGGACCTCTTGTTGCCCCCACACACTGCCTCAGCCAAGCCAGGGGACGAGGGCAAGGTGGAGCAGGGAGTGAAGGACTCCAAGTCTCTGAGTCTGCCCATCCTGCGGCCGGCTGGGCCAGGGCCCCCTGTGCTGGAGCGTGTGGACCCCCAGAGCCGCTGGGAGAGCCTGGACATCTTGGTGAGGAGGAGGGGTCTTCCTCAAGGGGATGGGGAGGAGTCTTCCTCAAGGGGAAAGTCACCCTGCACCCCTCACTGCCCACTCATTGGGGCTTTAATTGCCCCTTTGGCAAAATGGGGCTCACTGTGAGAATAGGGACCCTGTCTACCTGGATCAAACCATAGTCCAAGGTGACTGGTTTTTGAAGTTTTCTAGTAACCAGGGAGTCTGAGTGCGTGTGTGTGTGTGTGTGTGTGTGTGTGTGTGTGAGAGAGAGAGAGAGAGAGAGAGAGAGTATTTGTGCCAGGGAGTACGACTATATGTGAGTTTGTGCATTTCAAAGTGCATTTGAGTGTGTTAGTATGTTTCCCTCACTTCATCATGCTTGTGACTGAGGGACAACAGTCCAGGTGTATCTGCCTGGACTTGCCAGCCCCCCCAGAGTATGTTTGGGTCTTGGGAGAGGTGGCAGCCTGGAGCAGGTATGCAGGGACTCTCCAACATCCCAGGCTGGCCTCAGATCCTGGAAACCCGCCTTGGGGTGGGGCTGGGGTGGGTAGCCTGGCCTTGACCACCCCTCCTTGGCCAGGCCCCCAGCCGCCGACGGAAGAACATGTCAGAGTTCCTGGGGGAAGTGAGCATCCCAGGCCAGGAGCCCCCCACACCCTCCAGCTGCTCTCTGCCCAGCAGCGGCAGTGGCAGCACCAGCAGTGGGGGTGGTGACAGCTGGAAGAACAGGGCAGCCAGTCGCTTCAGTGGCTTCTTTAGCTCAGGCCCCAGCGCCAGCACTTTTGGACGGGTATGTGAACTGTGGGACCCAGGACAGGGCAGCTGGCTGGTTCCAACCCTTGACTCCTACCCCTGACCCTGACCCTGACCCTGAGTCTCCTTCCAGGAGGTAGACAAGATGGAGCAGCTAGAGGGCAAGCTGCATGCCTATGGCCTCTTTGGGCTGCCCAGGCTGCCCCGGAGGCTGCGCTTTGACCATGACTCCTGGGAGGAGGAGGATGACGATGAGGAGGACGAGGATGAGGACAGTGCCTGCCTGAGGGTGGAGGACAGCTGGAGGGAGCTCATTGATGGGCACGAGGTAAGTCCCACCCTTCACCTCTTTGTCAAAAAGGGGGACAGCCCTTGAGAGGACCCAGTGGAACAGGCTACTGTTATCATTAGCCCGCTTTGGGGAAACAATCTAGATGAAAATGGTGTGCTGCTTGGCTGTTTTAGTGGCAGAGGAGGGCTTAGAACTTGGGTGTCTTGACTGTGATGTTCTATGTGATAGTAAGGATGACACCCTTGCACCTCTTGAGACCTCCATGTCCCATCAGGAAAACAAGTTGCAGGCTGGGTTGCTTCTGACCATTGGCCATCTGGCTCCTGGTTGACCTTTCCTGCCCTCCCTCTAGAAACTGACCCGGCGGCAGTGCCACCAGCAGGAGGCAGTGTGGGAGCTGTTGCACACAGAGGTGGCTTACATCAGGAAACTGCGGGTGATCACCAATGTGAGTGGTCTCTCTCCAGGTGGCCCCTCAGCTGAGTCTGGGCCTTTGCAGGAGCAGGTGCCTGACAATGAAGGGGGGCCAGGAAAGTGAGATAAGGGCTGTGCCCTGGGAGGGGACTTCAGGCAGCTGAACTGGCACAGGTGCAGCTCATTCACTCATTCTCTTAACGGCTATTACTGAACACCTGCCCATGGCAGGGGCCCAGCAGCCCACACCCTAGATGGGACAGAGTGGTCAGACAGTGTAGGGATATCCACTGGGGAAGGAGTCGTCCCTGTCCTGGGGTTGGGGGTTCAAGGAAGGATTCTTGAGGGAGAAAGACCCCTGTGAGGGGAAAGGCAGAGGCTGAACCAAGGCAGAGAGGCAGAGGAGAGAATTCCAGGTGTGGTTTAAGGTCATTTTCCCCAGAGCTTGCGTGAGGGCAGGGCAGGGTGAGCCCCCGGTAGGCTCTAGGGGCTGGGCCTCCACATCCTCTATTGCTGGCTGCTTCAGGGCCCTTGAGAGAAGGAAGGGGTGGAGGGGAGCCTAAGTCTGGGTGGGGCTTCAGGCTAGGGACTCCCACCAACTGCAGCATTCCCTGCCCCTACAGCTGTTCCTGTGCTGCCTTCTGAACCTGCAAGAGTCGGGGCTGTTGTGTGAGGTGCGCCTGGGCCCAGGGGTGGCGGCGGGGGGCGCCTGGAGAGTGGGGCCTGGCCGGGGAGCCGCCTGGGGCGGGGCTGGCCGGAGTAGGGGCGTCCCGGGATGGGCCGGGCTGAGCTGGCTGAGCACACCTCCCACTCCGAGCAGGTGGAGGCTGAGCGCCTGTTCAGCAACATCCTGGAGATTGCGCGGCTGCACCGCGGGCTGTGGGGCAGCGTGATGGTACCGGTGCTGGAGAAGGCTCGGCGCACGCGGGCGCTCCTGCAGCCCGGGGACTTCCTCAAAGTCTTCAAGATGGTACGTGGGGGGGGGGGCGCGCAGGCGGGGGACACTAACGCAGGGCTGGGGCGCCCAGATGGCTCCGTGACTCATCGCATCTGCCTGTCCTCCCCAGTCTCCCCCTGACCGGTGACCCTCTCCTCATGGCCGGAAGGCCAAAAACAAGGAGTTGTGGGGCGGTTGCCCGGGTTTGCGCCTGGACATCTGTCCTTGCTACCTGGCGGCGGGTGGCTCAGTTTCTTCTTCTGAATAGTAAGCTTGCTATCCCCCTGGATGGTCGCCCGAGTGCAGTCAGGAAGCATGTGTGACGCGCCTGGCACGGGCGGCCGGCTGGGGGCGCGCAGTAACCGGAGGTTCTGCTTGGCCAGTTCGGCTCCCTCTTCAAACCCTACATCCGATACTGCATGGAGGAGGAGGGCTGCATGGAGTACATGCGAGGCCTGCTGCGTGACAACGACCTCTTCCGCGCTTACGTCACGGTGAGGGCGCTGGCGCCGGCGGGCAGGGGGCGCAGGACCCCCCACAACGGTCGCAGCCACTGCTGGGCGTGGCCAGGAGGGCGTGGCATGCCCTGAGCTCCGCCCCCGCCTCTTGTCCCTAGTGGGCCGAGAAGCAGCCCCAGTGCCAGCGTCTGAAGCTGAGCGACATGCTGGCCAAGCCCCACCAGCGGCTCACCAGGTACCCGCTGCTGCTCAAGTCGGTGCTGAGGAAGACAGATGAGAGGCGGGCCAAGGAGGCGGTCGTTACCATGGTAACCAGCGTGGTGGGCGGGGTCCCTCCAGCGTTCCTCCCCCCCTCCCCGCCGGCTCTCAGCCTACCCTGAGTCTGCGCATGGCCCCATCGCCTGTCCGCAGATCGGCTCAGTGGAGCGCTTCATCCACCACGTGAACGCGTGCATGCGGCAGCGACAGGAGCGCCAGCGGCTGGCAGCGGTGGTGAGCCGAATCGACGCCTACGAGGTGGTGGAGGGCAGCAACGACGAGGTGGACAAGGTGGGCACGTGTGCCTGTAGGGCAGGGCAGCTGGGGAATATCACTCCCGGCTGAGATGGGAGTCAGGCCCTGACCTCCCCTACACCTCTACCCTCCACTCGCAGCTCCTGAAGGAATTTCTGTACCTGGACCTAACAGCACCCATCTCCGGTGCCTCTCTGGAGGAGACGCGACAGCTGCTGCTGGAGGGGAGCCTGAAGATGAAGGAGGGAAAGGACAGCAAGGTCCTCCAGGCGCCCCACCCCACTCAGGGCTGAGGCATCAACCCTTCTTGCCCTGTGGGTTTGGGCCACCTTCTTCCTGGGCCCCAGTCAGTGGTTCTCAGCCACCTGCGTGGTGGCGACTCAAGAGTCAAAGACTTGGAGGCACTAGTAGCTCAGTGGGTAGGACGCTGGTCACATACACCCAGGCTGGTGGGTTCGAACCCAGCCCAGGCCTGCTAAGCAGCAATGACAACTGCAACAAAAGAATAGCTGGGCGTTGTGGCGGGCGCCTGTAGTTCCAGCTACTTGGGAGCAGAGGCAGCAGAATCACCTGAACCCAGGAGTTTGAGGTTGCTGTGAGCTGTGATGCCACGACACTCTACCTAGGGTGACAGCTTGAGACTCTGTCTCAAAAAAAAAAAAAAAAAAAAAAAAAAAAGCCAGCGACTTTGTGGGCATAGTGAGGGCTGGTTAT
>CAUYPK010135152.1:0-18051 GCA_963574355.1 Loris lydekkerianus
TGGACTAGCAAATTGTGGTACATGTATACCATGGAATACTATGCAGCCCTAAAGAAAGATGGAGACTTTACCTCTTTCATGTTTACATGGATGGAGCTGGAACATATTCTTCTTAGCAAAGTATCTCAGGAATGGAAGAAAAGTATCCAATGTACTCAGCTCTACTATGAAGCTAAATTATAGCTTTCACATGAAGGCTATATCCCAACTATAGCACAAGACTATGGGGAAAGGGCCAAGGAAGGAGAAGGGAGGGGGAGGTTTTGGCGAAGGGAGGGTAATGGGTGGAGCCACACCTATAGTGCATCTTAGAATGGGTACAGGCGAAACTTACTAAATGCAGAATACAAATGTCTACATACAATAACTAAGAAAATGCCATGAAGGCTACGTTGAACAGTTTGATGAGAATTTTTCAGATTGTATATGAAACCAGCACATCGTACCCCTTGATTGCACTAATGTACACAGCTATCATTTAATAAAAATAAATAATTTTAAAAAAAAAGAATCGAAGAAAAATGAAGATATGATTCATGTGATTTTAGTTCTGAGTGGTGTCATAGTCAAGAGGCATACTTCAAAAGAAAAAAAAATACAAAAGCTCAAGAAGTGCTTCACATGTCCTTTTTCTACCCTCCTTAATTTATCATACTACAGTTTTTTAGAGACCAAACCATTCCTCCCACCTCAATTCTTCCTCTCCAACTGTGAAAGCCTCTATTTTTTTTATCTGCTCTCCCATTTCTTTATTTTATAGATTCAGTTAACTTCTCTCACTTAGTCCTTTTCTTCATATGCACCTTCTGTTATCCTGTCTTCCTGTCCTTCTCTGACTAATCTTTGATTCTATACCATGGAAATCTAAGAACTGGTCTGGCTTAGACATGTTTTTTTGCAGATAGTTGGTGGAGTAGAAGTAGTGGATAGGACAAATTGGGTTCTCTTTTGTGACAAAAGTTTATAAAAACTCCTCTGTTGATAATTTTACTCTGTGATGACTCCATGATGTTTAGTTCGGATTATGTTTTTATAAACATATTATCTCATAATCATGTAATATGTAGCTTAAGCTACTTTCAATACTTTCACACTCTTGTACAATTTCCTTGTGATCATCCATTTAGGGTGTTTTGTTTTGTTTTGCTTTGCTTTGGTTTTATGAAATAGCAAGCTTAATGTTAGCAGTAAATTTAAGTCTCTAGTGTGTATTACTTTTTCCAAAATTATTCTTTATATTCCCACCTGTGTATTCATTTATTTATTTATTTATTTTGAGACAGAGTCTCAAGCTGTAGTCCTGGGTAGAGTGCTGTGACATCACAGCTCACAGCAACCTCCTGGGCATAAGTGATTCTCTTACTGCAGCCTCCCATGTTGCCAGGACCACAGGCACCTGCCACAATGCCCGGCTATTTTTTGGTTGCAGTTGTCATTGTTGTTTCGCAGGCCCAGGCTGGATTTGAATCCACCAGTTCTGTTGTATGTGGCTGGCACCCCAGTGGCTTGAGCTACAGGCACTGAGCCCATTTTTTTAGTTACTAATACATGTCTTTTCCACCATTTTTCTCTATGTCAGTGGTTGTTAGGTTTTATAAGCCAATATTTATATTAACAGAGCAATTAATGTGAAGACACAAACACTTTCTAATGGTAATCAATGCCCATATGTATGAAATGTAGGCATTTCATATATGTCAATTGTCTAATGGTCAACAGCAGAAATAGGGCTAATCCAAGGCAATCAGGGATGTGCTTTCATGAGCCTATTCCACCTCTTAGTCCCTATTTCCTTCCTTATTCTCTCCTCCTCATTTTACCAGCTCTTCCCATTTGTCAACTGCCTTCTTAAATATCTGAAGTCTGAATTCTTGCTTCCACTATTCAAATGTAAAATGTTTCCCAAAAGGTCACCAAGATTTTCGAATATTTATTGAGTGCATACTACTCATTAGAATAAAAGACAGAACAAACATAATTTCGGTTCACAAGGATAAAGAAACTAGACAGATACATAGAGACTAAAGAATCACACAAATAAGAATTAAATGTTTGACAAGTGCTGTGAAGGAAAATAATGTGACTCTATGAAAAAAATACCACCACCTAATTTTGATTGGAGAATGACAAACATATATCTGAAAACCCATGTTCAGATCAAGGCTTAAAAGATAATAAGAGTTAGATAAAGAGAACAAAAAGGAGGTTCCAGAAATGGAGGGAAAAAATGTGTAAAAGCTCTGAGAAAGAAAAGAATTGGTGCATTAGAAAAAAACTCAGAGACAATCTGTATAGCCACAGCATACAGAGAAAGGGAAAAGTGGTAAGAGAAAAAAGGTGGAAGGGTAAGCATAGAAAATAGTATGCAGGGTTGTTTTAAGCCATGTTAATGATTTTATAATTTAACCTTCAGTGCAATGGGAAGCTATTTTATGTTAATAAGGAGTGCTAAAATATCACTTACAATTGTATAGTTTGTAGAAAGATGGAATAAAAGGGTACAATTGGTAAAATATTAATATTTCATGTTTCAGGCAAGAAGTGATGGCAGTTGTAGGGGATAAAAATAAAGAAGTGATGGCAGATGTAATCTGAGTAAACTTTGAGATGTATTTCAATGTGGATTTGGTGATGAATTAAATGGATTGGGTAAGGAATGTAAAGGAGAAAAAGGAATTCTCACTTTTCAAACTGAGGCTATTGGGGAATGAGGGGCTTTCACTGAGATGAGGTCCTCAGAAGGAAAAAGCACACTATTTTTCTGGAGGATGTAGTGTTACACGTCCATTTCTTAATCTGCTAAATTTGAGATGACTTTGAGATATCCAAATGATAATATTAGATAAGTTAGAATGATGGCTGGTGTGAAGACATATTAATACTTTTGGGAGTTAAATACATATAGATATTTAAAGCCATAGAAATGGATGGAGAACAAATGAGAGTAAACCAAAGTGACTGACTTATCATACATTCCAGTTTTTGTTTTCCTTAAGCCTTGTTCTAGACAATCTAGACTAGACAATCCAGTTTTTGTTTTCCTTAAGCCTTGTTCTTCTTCATCTTTCTGATGTACTTAAAATTGCTAATCATGCCAATTACTAATCATGCCCTTCTCCTTGATATGTTGTCTTCCTATAGATGCTGTAACACTATACTCTCTTAACCAATCTTTGCTGATTCTTCTTTCTACCTTTCACATGAAGATGATCCCAAAGGCTTCTCTTAGCCTTTTCCTTTCCAACTGCCCCTCTCTACACACATTCCTTCTTTCAGAAAAATTACTGTGTCTTATTTAAGGTCATACTAGCTACTATAACATAAAGACTCTAAAATACAATGGTTCAAACAAGATACAAGTTTAGTTCTCTCTCATGGTAACAGTCCAACTTCCACTTTGGGAGGCCGAGGCAGGTGGATTGCCTGAGCTCAGGAGTTTGAGACCAGCCAGGTGTTGTGGTGGGCACCTGTAGTCCCAGCTACCCAAGAGGTTGAGGTTGCTGTGAGCTATCGTGTCCACAGCACTCAACCCCAGCACACAGAATGAGACTCTGTTTCAAAAAGAAAAGAAAAAAAAAAAAACCCAAAACCAAACAAACAAACAAAAAGTAAAAAGCAGTCCAACTTCACAACTTCAAGATCAGTGAACCACAGGTAAGGCAATATTTGACAGGTACTTTGAGAGGTGTTCCTGAAGAGCACAACTCAGGAGTCCAGTTTCCTTCCATTACATTATTCTACTGTCTCCTAAAATATTGTTGTTATCTGTATATTCAAAATGTGTTTGCAGTCATGTCTGTTTTCCATTTCACTGGATTCTAAAAAAAAAAAAAAAAAAAAAAATACTGTGATGAAAGCAGGTCTACCATTTTAAAAGTTCTGGCCTGGACACCATGCATATCCCTATCTCTATCATTTTATTGGTGAAAATTTAGTCATGTGGCCACACTTAACTGCAAGAGTTAATGGGAAATACAGAGGAGCTGGCCAGTTGTATTAGTTTCTGATTACTGCTGTTACAAATTACCACAAACTTGGTGGCTTCAAGTAATACAAATTTATTACCTTACAGTTCTGAAGGTCAGAAGTCTGAAATGGATCTCACTCGGCTAACACCAAAGTGTTCACAGGGTTACGTTCCTTCTGCAGGCACCAGGGAAGAATTCATTTTCATGCTTTTTTCATTTTCTAGAGGTTGCCTGTATTCTTTGGTTTGTGGACCCTTCCTCTCTTATCAAAGCTGGCAGGATAGCATTTTCAACTCTCTCTGACTGAACTCTTCTTTAACCTCCCTCTTCCATTTTAAAGGACCCTGTGATTATATTGGGATCACCTAGACAATCCAGGATAATTTCCCTGTTTTAAGGTCAACTGATAAGCAACCTTAATTCCATTTGCAGCCTTAAATCCCACTTGCCACATAACCTACATATTCAGAAATTCCAGATTATGATGTGGACAACTTAGGAGCCATTATTCTGCTTACCATACCAGCCATGTATATGCCATAATGCTATTTCTATGGAAGAAAAAAGTATATGGAGACTAGTAGTCTTTACCACATTAACTTTCATGGCTTTTCTGCTCAGATAAAGGCTATTTTTAAATATGAATCAAAATTAGAGTGGCCAAATTGTCCTGCTTCAACCAAGTATATGCTAAGAACTCCCCTGTCAAATATTGCCCTACCTGGGTTCAATCACCATGTGTAAATCAGAACTCATCACACAGTTTTCCCCAGTGGTACCATCACTTCTAGTCATAACTAAAAACTTTGAGGTCTTCCTCTTTCTTTGGCCCCTATATCTAAGCTGTCATAAAAGATACAAAACATGGTTTGATATTTCCCTTTATTTGCTATGTCTTTTTATTTGCCCTCCACCCTGTTCATTTGTACTTAAATTTCCTTTGCCCATCTCTTCACTTACCACTTAACTAAAATACCCTTGACTTTGACTCCACTCTTTTCTGCATTCTAAACTGTTATAATTTTGAAACTGTTGCTCCTACTGTGTTTTCTCTATTGGTTATTTATTTTTTTATTGCTTTAATTCTATCATCTTCTGGCCTACGAACCTTGTCTGTTTTCTATCTCATTATATTCCATATCCTTTTCTGGGCTTAATAAATCTTCAATAATCTTACACAACACTACTCCTATAGACATGATTAACTTCTGCTATCAATTTTATCTTTTCTCTCTGACATATAAGCACATCTCTGTGCCTTTCCTTATGCTAAAACCCTCCTCAGTTGGGATGTCCTCTCTTCCTTACCATTCTATATCTAAACATCCCTAAAGACTCTGCTCAACTTCAAGCTTGTCCATGGTTCCACAGTCAGGTCTTTTACTACCATGATAGTTTAATGGGATTGCTAATTTCATGACAATTAGCTGTTGTCCTTCAGGTTAATATTGTACATAGAGTTTTTAATTGATCTGCAATTGATTCATAAATGAGAATTTCTATGCTCTAAATATGTTCTTCAGGGTACGGGTCATGTCTGGTATTATTTTTTTTTTTTTTTTGCATACTTACAATGCCTAGCATAGTGCTAGAAATATAGAACCTCAATACTTGTTGAATACCTCAGTCATCTTCCCTTCTGTCTCCCTTCTTTATGATGATAGACTTAAGTTGTTCTTGAGGGGCAAACACTTGAGAGCAGGATGAGGGGGCAGGTGATTATAACTATAAAGAAGTGAGGTGGAGTCCCCAGACAAAAAGCAATGCAGGCCAACCATTGTATTATGCATTTCACATGTGGTGATTAAATTTTCAGTGACATTAACATAGGACAACCTGTTGAAATGATTTGTAGGTCTTTTAGGTTTTTACAAACAGCTTTCTCTCTCAATTCTACATGATGAAATGGCAAAGAATTATTTATTCTGTCTCTCAACCACTGGCATATGGAATTTTTAAAAGATTTATTTTAACTTTGGGGTTCTCTTGAGATTAGAGACCTGGCAAGGAAAAGAATGAAATTATCTTTGTCTCCTCAGGCCCACAGCATTATAAGCTCTACCATGCTATTTCGTCAAAGATCTTCCTCTTATCCATGCAAAGGAAGTGCTTTCTTTTTATTGTAATGTAGTTGTAAAACTCAAACAACCATCATAATTTCATTAAATCATGCTGAACTTCATAGAATTGCTGAAAAGGATCCATAATATGCAATATTTGTTCTGCAAACTGACTGAATATTTATAATATTTAGTCTATACCATGCTATTTATTCTAAAAAATGACATATTTGTTTTTGTTTTCTTAGTAGAGCATAAGGCAAATTATATTAATTAGGCTATTTACATGATTTCCTAACTTAGAGCAGTGAAACTTGCCTTCAGCTAGCAAATAATTGGAATTACAATTGCTAGAGATATCACAAGTTTGTTAATTATATCAGGCTTCATCAAGCTCCGATAGGTCGCTAAATGATCTTTTTTCCCCTCCTCTCTTATTTCCTTTTCTTCTTCATCTCCACCCCTGTCCCCTTCATCTCTTACATAGAATGAGGTTGTCATAAAGTAGATATACAATACTTAATTGTATTAGTTACAATTTCCGTTTCAAATTTGAGAGTCTATAATCTTTTAGAGATGGACAGATTGCAGCTTGTCATTGTTTCCTTTTTAAAAAAAATTGGCCTAAAAGTTGAGAGAAGCCCAGGTCTTACCCTCTCAGCTTCTCAAAAATAATGGATATCTTATGACAAGACATTAAAGCCAGAAACCAATGAAATCTGACAAATTTAGTACTTGTATAATACCACTATAATACTATTTTAGTTTTTATTATTAAGATGTGTTTAGATGGCTCTGTGCCTGTAGCTCAGTCATTAGGGTGCTGGCCACATACACAGGGACTGTTTGATTTGAACCTGGCCTGGGCCTGCTAAACAACAATGATAATTACAACAAAAAAATAGCCAGGAATTGTGTCAGGCACCTGTAGTCCCAGCTACTTGGGAGGCTGAGGCAAGAGAATCGTTTAAGCCCCAAAGTTTGAGGTTGCTGTGAGCTGTGATGTCATAGCACTCTACTGAGGGTGCTATGACATATTGAGACTCTATCTCAAAAAATAAAAATAAAAAAGATGTATTTAGATGTTTTACTATGCTTTTTTATGATTTGGGGTAGCAGCCAGTTGAGGAGGGGTCAGAGGGCAATACAAAAACCATGATTCAAACAATTCACTAGAGAGTAAAAGAAAACTATAGCATTATCTGATTATGTCACTGTTGCTTAAAAACTTTGAATGCCTTCCCAGTGTCCTTAGAAGAGCCCTTTACAGACTGTGTTCCATGGACACTAGTTTCCTAGCACATTACTCCTGAGACATAATCCTCAAAATAAGTGGGAAGTATTCCTAACAAATTAACTTCAGTTAATGTTATATGTTCTACCTCACTCTGAGAGAGCCACACAGTGTATTGACAGAGTAAAAGGGCCCAATGTGGTGGCTGTACTCCTAGCACTTTGGGAGGTCAAGGCAGGAGGATTGCTTAAAGTCAGAAGTTCATGTCTAGCCTGTCATTATAAAAAATAGAAAAATTAGCTGGGTGTAGTAGCACACACCTCTATTCCTAACTACTTGGGAGGTTGAAGCAAGAGGATTCTTTGAGCCCAGGAGTTTGAGGTTGCTGTGAGCTACCACAATGACACTGCACTCTAGCCTGGCGGACAGAGTGAGACTGTACCTATTTCGGAGAAATCCTACAGAGTAAAGGTTCTGAGAAATCCTACAGTTAAATCCTAACAATTTAACATTGGTTAACCTAGTATTTTCAAAACATGTTTGAGCATAGGTTTTTATTTTTACACAACACCTATCAACATTTTGTGGAGGAAATGGGAAATTAGATTAAAGTCCAAACTGCTCAATGTGCCCGAAAAGGCTAATAAGGGTCTATCTTTCCATTCTTAGCTCTTGCCACCTTCCCTGCTGCTCATATTCTTCATTTATCTAAGAGATCCTATCCTCTCTCACCTCCAGCCTTTCTTCATTGAAAAATTCTTCATCCTTCAGGTCTCCAAGACTATGTCCTTTCATTGGAAATCCTTGCCTGCCCCTACAACTTTAAGACAAGGTTGGAGGTTTCTTTTAGGAACACCTCTCTCTGTCTATTTTGCAGGCATACTCTATTTGCTTGTGTCCTTGTTTGTCAGTAAACCATGTTCACTGTTATATCCTCAGGCAGTAGTGTGCTGGAGCTGACTTATACTGGCTCACAAGAGCCAATTGCTAGATTTTCCGGAATTTTGTGAGCTGATTGACATCACCTTGGTAGCTTGAATTCAGCCATGATGGGAATAGTTCCTACATAGAAACTGGCAAACATAACAAAGCAGGCTTGCTTTGAGGTGGTTGTTAAATATTCACCAACACATCACTGACTCAGCGCCTAGCATACTACCTAGTACCTGAAGCATAGTACACATTTCATTAGTAATATTTGGAATGAAAGAACAAATTGGTTGTATTTTAAAAAATATTTCATGTTTCCTTAATTTTTCTACTTCTTAGGCTCTGGAAACAGCCCTGTTCACACCGCAGAAGTCTCTCTCCTGTCTTTTTCTTTTTTAAAATCTATTTTGCCTGAAGGAAGGGACTGCATCATTTATTTCTACATATCCTACGGTGCCTTGCAGAGAGTAAGCACATCATAATTTTTAAATGACAGCTATACCTATGAATTGAGCTTCTGCTATCTTACCTCCTTTAGTCAGTCAATCATACCTCCTCTCTTACTCCTGTGGTAGTAATAGACATTGAACCCAGAGCTTTTACTAAAATACACTGGTTATGGAGTCACCATGGTGCAGAGGCAAAAATTGATTGTTATAGGCTCAGTGCCTGTGGCTCAAGCAGCTAAGGCGCCAGCCACATACACTTGAGCTGGTGGGTTCGAATCCAGCCTGGGCCTGCCAAACAACAATGACGGCTGCAACCAAAAAATAGCCAGACGTTGTGGGGGGTGCCTGCAGTCCCAGCTACTTGGAAGGCAGAGGCAGGAGAATCGCTTGAGCCCAAGAATTGGAGGTTGCTGTGAGCTGTGATGCCACAGCACTCTACCCAGGGTGACAGCTTGAGCCTCTGTCTCAAAAACAAAACAACAAAAAAAATTGGTTGTTATTATAGAAAGCCCAGTTCTTCTCATCAGATATTCCAGGTGAAAAGGGGAAGGGATATAAACAAATGTTGCTCTCTCAAAGCTTAGAGACTTGCCTAATTAACCTGAATAATTAGATTACTGTCTTGGATGAGGTTCACCAGGAGCCAAACTGAAGACAAGGATTTGTGTATAAGTGATTTATTAAGGAAGTGCTCCCAGGAGAAATTGGTAAGAGAGTGAGAAAAGCAGGATGGGGACAGGAAGCTAAGCAACGTTGTAATCTTGGGCAAAAGGCCTGGGGAGCATAGGCTTCAACTGAATTCCACAGAGGAATGTTACGCTGTTACATCTCAGAATCATCCCATCCTGAGGCAAGGATGCCAGGTTTTCATACTCTCAGGCCTTAAGATTGTAGTGACGGCAAACAAAAATCCCCACGGGGAGGGGCACACAGATAATGTAGGAGAAATATGAGAAGCTGGAAGGAACAGTTAAATCTAAAATGGGATTATAAACAAATTCAGAGTTAAGCTGTTTGCCTTTTAGATATGCTTTAACTATCTTTAGCCTTGATTCTATTGTTAATCACCTCTTTAAACTTTGGAAGATAAATTAAATTCTGGGTCTCAGTTTCCTCATTGATAGAAATAAGGAGGGATATACCAGCTTCATAGGTCACATTAAGCAGTTGGGACTTCAGCCTAAGCCACCATTACCTCTGATAAGTCCACAAAATGCCAATAGGTGTTGTGCAAAGAGAGAAAGAAAGACCTATGCTCAAACATGTTTCAGAAAACTAGGTTAATCAATGTTAAATAGCTTTCTTGACTGTGGGATTTCTCAAAGGGTTCTCAGAGGATACGTTGGACTACATGTCTCTAATGTATCTTTTAGATCTGACATTCTTTTTGTTTGTTAATATCTGGGATCAGTCCAAGCTTTTACCCTGCTAAACTAAAATGCTAGCCTAGCAAAAAGAAGACACAAGACTTCTGGGTCAGGGGCAAAGAACAGTTATTATCTATGGCATTAGCCATACCAATGGTATCAGCATTTATGTAAGTTCCCTGAATCCCAATTCCAAAGGGCAAAGTGAAGAAGGTCAGGTGTCATATACACAGGCAATAGGTTGCATTATAGGAAAGGAATACTGAGCTTAAGGAATCTAAATGGTTTCTAATGGGCAGTAAGTATACCTGATCTTTTTCCTGGAGAAAGACATTACTTTTAGTCTACTTACAGAAACAAATTTGCCCTTTATTCCAACAACAGACACTCTATTTAGAAAAGCTGTTAACTATCCACATACTTTAAAAAAGATAGTCCAAAACAAAGGTTCTTCTGCTCGCTCAATGTGTGGAAACACCTGATCCCTATGGAGAACTGTCTCCTTACGTTGTTCTAGAGCAGGGGTTTTCAACCTATGGATCGCAACCCATAGCAACTGTGTTAAAGGGCTGAGGCATTAGGAAGGTTGAGAACCACTGTTCTAGAGTCTATTTCACCTATTGCTCCTTTTCAGATAATAGCTGAGACATTTGGACAAGAAATGGGTAAAAAAAATTTTCTGCAACTTGAGAAAATGTAATTCTTTCTGATCAGATCATCTCTCAGAAAACAGTGAGAGCTGGTGAACTTGATAGGTAGGTTCTCAGGCTCAGGATATATACCCATAAACTTGTCTTCCTTTGTTACTTCTTCCTTTCCCTGTTTCCTCAAACATTCCTCCTTTTCCTCCTTCTTTGCTTTTTGTTTTGTTTGTTTGTTTTTTGTTTTTTTGAGACAGAGTCTTACTATGTCACCCTCGGTAGAGTGCCGTGGCGTCACAGTTCACAGCAACCTCCAAATCTTTTGCTTAAGGAATTCTCTTGCCTCACCCTCCCATATAGCTGGGATGACAGGCGCCTGCCACAACACCCGACTTTTTTGTTGCAGTTGTCATTGTTGGTTAGCTTGCCCAGGCCAGGTTCAAACCCACCAACTTTGATGTATGTGGCTGGCGTCCTAACCACTGTGCTATGGGCGCCGAACCGTTTTCCTCCTTCTTGACAACACTAGCTGTCTAGTAGATACGTAGTATCTACTAGACATAGTATATACTATTTCCAACCTGTACTGTGTCCATGCTATTTGCTTTAAGGAATATAGTAAAATTTGAGACTAACGGTAGCTATTATTCACCAACTTCCTGGAAAAATGCATCCGAGTTATTTCTTCATCTATGGAAAGTTTCTCACCTTGGACCACCTTCAGAGAGACTATAATCAAGCCAGGCAGATAAGTATACCCTCACAGGCCCAGGGCAAATCATAATTTTGATAAAAATTGGAAATATGACCCATAGTATTGGGACTGTGCCTCTCTAGGCTGTTTGAATGCATCATTTTCAAGGCTTGGGTATGGAGTAGGCTATAGATATCTTATAGTGCTAGGAACATGCATTAAATTTTTCTTAATCTAATTTTCTTGCCTGACAAGGTAAGCATCTCAGATATTTTCTGGAAGTTAAAAATGTATATGTTATAAATACATGAAATAACATATTTGCAAAATTGATTTCAACTTTAATAATAGAACCATGCCTAACAAGAATACTAAAGGAAATGGTCAATTGAATTGATTAATGTGAAAATCTATACAAAACATCAATTTTCTCTGAAATTTAAGTAAAATGGCTAATTTCCATATATTAGGAGACTTTAACATTCATAAAATTTTTAAATTTTCTTAGTCTTTCCCTGGCTTGAATCTTGTAGTTAAGTTATCCTGGCACTTTTCACATGGACATAGCATAGATTCTTCAACCCATTTCATTGAAATCAAATAGAAATATATTAGCTAAACTTTTTATGTAATTATGTCATGTGGCTCACACTCTGTCTCTATTTTCAAAGCAGAAAGAGATATAAATGTATGATTTGTCATCCACGAGCATAAGGTGTGCAAATGATTACTGTGTGTAAGCTGTAGAATCAGTCTCATTTCTCTTAGCCTCACATCTCTGTGATATACACCCATACTTGCATAATTAACCTCAACCCACAGGACAAAATCAATAGCATTCACAAATTCCACAAATGATAGGTGAAGAAAATCTTGAGCAGTGTACTGGACCCCATACTTCTCCTAGGAATGGATTGATCACTAAAACTTGTGAATTGCATACTTGAAATTACAGTGTTTGGCCCCACCTGTTTGTTATGTGCTGTAATTATCAGAATAATACAAAATAATATTTCAGTATGGTTGATTTTCTATCCTTCTAAGCAAATCTCCCTAGGAATCTGTTTTATTAATGAGACCAAATTACAAGCAGCCCTGCTTGCTGTCCTTGCTATAATGAATTTAAACAAATAGCCAAAAATAGTCCCTGGTAATTATGTTTTATAGGTATGTATCTTGTGTCATTTTTCAAGTTGCTAGCAAAGTGCTGTGTACCCAGTAGGTGCTCAATAAATATTAATTGATGTTGATATAACAATTTCCATCTGGAAGTAGTCAATTTCTCATATTTGTGTATCCTTTGTTTTGTACTATGCCTCCCTGATTACATGGACCTGATCAAAGAGTTTTTCACCTCCTCATGCTTAGAAAAGCATGTATTTTAAAAATTGCTAAATCTAACAAAAGCAAGTGCTGTCAAAATAATTTCCTTGCCACATTTAACATTTCCTTCTTAAAAAAGAAAAAAAAACAACCCACAAAACAACATACAATATCTTGGACAGTATTTTTGAGAGGGGAAATGTGCCTTTTATAATAAAATCAACCACAAAACAGGAGTCCTGTAGACCAGGGCTAATAGTTATTGGAGTGGGTGGCTGCTCATTTGAGGCACAAATATATTATTCCAAACAGTCATGCTTGAAATTTTCAACTTCAGGATTTTAAAGTCTATTTAAACTGGGTTAAGGTAGTGTGTGACTAAACAGGGAAAGCACATTAATTTACCTATGACCTAGGATTGGTTTTTCTGATTAACCTGTTTCTACTCACTAGCAGGGAAAAAAAAATGGCTCATAGGAGATGAGGCATAGACTTGCTTCTGATGAAGGGAGGAAGCTAGGATAAAGGACACATGGGATCATTGAGTTACTGTAATAGAAAATCTAGGATAGCCAGGGGAACATAATGGCAGTAGGTAGCCTGGGCAGGAAGATTGTTTATGAGAAGAGTCTAAAAAGGAGGGATGACAGAGGCAAACCCTATTAACTTCACAATTTCTGCTTAGATAAACCTCATTCTTAAGTTTAAATAAAAAGGCAATTTGATCTCTAGCAGAGGTTCTCAAACCTGTCTGTATATTAGAATTGCCTGGGGATCTTTGTAAAAAAACAGATGCCTGGGGCCCACGCCCAGAGATCTCAATTTTGTTGGTCTGGGGTAGGACCAGAACGTTGGTATTTTTTACATCTCCCTGGGTGATTCTAATGCATTGCAGTAGAACTACTGACCCATAGTAAATTGAGGGGCTGAGGCTTGCTTCATATATGTGAATAATTTCTAGTGACTGTTTTTCTTAAAGCAGTGGTTTTCAAACATTGGTGTGACCTGAGGTCATTTGCATATTTAATTAGTGCCTTCAGATAATTCTGATCCAGTCACACACTTTGTTTTTTTTATTGTTTATTTTTTTTCTTTTTTTTTTTCCAGTCACATACTTTGATGAAGGGCACCTGAGATCCATGAGCAGGGTCAAAGTCTGATCTATAAGTAAAAGATAAATTTGGGAATGTATGATAGAGACTATAGGTTTGTTACTTCATGTGAGGTCCTCAGGCCAGTATAATGGACATTACCTAGAAGCTTGTTTGAAATGCAGAATCTCAGGCACCTATCCCAGACTTACTGAATCAGAGGCTATAAGATCACAAGATTCCCCAGGTGATTCAAATGCACACTGAAATTTGAGAAGCACTGGGTACAGGACCTTCGAACCTTCCTATTACTTGACTACTCTGTAATGACTTGTTCAAACCACTAGATGAGTGGTTGTCAAACTTTGTTTTGTTATGTGGTAGGCAATCAATAAATATTTAAACGACTGATTGAATCAAGGCACTGTCCACTTTTAAAATACTGAAGACTACCTAGGATGAAGGCCTAGTTCAGCATTTGCTTTTAATAAATACTGAATTTATAAATACTGAAGAGAACACTCCAAGTTATTTGTCTTTCCATCCTTCAATTTTGGACATGAATCCATTATTAATTTGTAGGATAGGGGGTGCTTTCCAAAGGTTAACTAGGGGAGGAGAAGAGTTTGTTTCCTTTTCTGACGACACACTTCCTTCCAAGTAAAGTCCATTAGTTCTATGCAAGGTAATTATTCTCTGACACATGCCTTTCAGAAAGGTCTCTGTGTACCCTGAGCAAATGTTTGCACTTTACTTGATCTTTTCTCTGCGTATCTATAGGTATGTGTATGCATATGTGTACGTGTGCATTCTAACTATCAGGCATGTGCATATGTACATGCATTCACTAACACAGATTGTGTTCCTCTTGGAACACAATGAATAGAGTTGGCCCTATGTTGTTATTATTTTGCTAACTTCATCATACCTGTAACAGGATTGAATGATGATGTAAGATTCAGTCGGATTCATACATTTGATTGACATCTTATGCTGTCGATTCAGATGGCAAGATAGCAACATCTGTTCAGGATTCAAAGGGTACTTCGTAATTTCTTTTTATTGCTACTTGCTAGAAAATGACATTAATATTTTACTTTGCTTATTTAACTATACCAAACCTTCCCGCTATGAACTGAATATCCTTGAGCATAAGAAATGCTGGCACTGCATGTTTAATAAGCACCCCAGGTGATTCTGATAAAGGTGTTCTCTTGATCACAATTTGAAAAAACTTGGTGGAGAGCAGCAACTAGGAAGGAGAAGGAAGAGTAATTACTTATTGAACCTTTACTATGGACCACCACTGTGCTAGCAGGTACTTTTATGTATGTCATCTCACACAGTCTATACCATAGCCCTCTGTTTTCACATATGAGGAGAATAAGGTTCAGGGAAGAAAATAGTATGCTCTGAGTCACACAGCTTCAACACCATGGATACAAGAAATGAACCCAGAATTAGTTGAGATCACATATTCTGCAGTCAGACTACCTAGGATGAAGGTGTAGTTCAGCAACTTTCTGTGTGACCTCGGACAATTGCTTAATCACTCTGTACCTCAGTTTCCACATCCATAAAATGGAGTTAATAGTAGCATATACCTCACAAGGTTGGTAAAGAATTAAGATAGCACATGTCAAGTGCTCAAAAGAGCAGCTGACACAGAGCGGGCACTCAGTAAATGACAGCTGCTACCATGATTATTGTTACTATTATCCTCATTACCATTATTATTTATTATTATTATTATTATTATTTTTTGAGACAGAGTCTCACTTTGTCGCACTTGGTAAAGTGCCGTGGCGTCACTATGTTCATTTGGACTCACTCTTGGACTCAGGGATTCTCTTGCCTCAGCCTCCCAAGTAGCTTGGACTACAGGAGCCTACCACACCTGGCTATTTTTAGAAATGAGGTCTCCCTCTGGCTCAGGCTGGTCTCGAACCTGTGAGCTCAGATAATCCACCCACCTCGGCCTTCCAGAGTGCTGGGATTACAGGCATGAGCCACTGCCCCAGTCTCTCATTACCATTATTATCATCAACATCATCATCATCATTACATGACTCCAAAGCACTTGCTGATTTCATTTTACCTCCCTACAGTTGTGATTGTAACACATTCCACACAACACAAAATTACTCTCTGGAGAGAAGATGATAAATACTATGTAATAGTATCTTCAGCACCTTGAATCAGTCACTCCATCCCTTCCCTCAGCAACCTCTCTCTCTTTATTTGCTCCTTTTCTTCTGCCCTCACAACTCACACGTCTCTGTGAACTTAGTGTGGGCAGCATTTGAAAAAAGTCATCCAGCATGGAACTATGCAAGAATAACAGAAAAAACCACAGGGGCCTCCACAAGGTACCTGCACACTATGAAGCAAATGAACATGTTTCAAAGCACAGCCCACCTGTTGATTAAACGTTTTAGAACAAGAGGAGCCTCAGTAAATGGTGGCATCAACTACATCCTATGGTTTAGATGGGTTGTTCTAAGATTGAAGTGTTATTAGCAAAGTCTTTAGGCTATAGATACTATCCTGGAGTCACAAAAATTCACCTCGACTTATGTCACATCTACTTCAGTCCCATACTTCTAATTCTTCCCAAGTTGGAAGGGCAAATACAGCATACAGTTTAGGAATATGAATTTTAGAAAATGATGGAACCAAGGTTTGGCACTGACATCTTTGGGAGAATTATTTCACTTCTCTCAGCCTCAGCTTCCTCAGAGGTAAAACAAAGATAATAAGAATTCTAATGCTTAAGGATTGTTATAAAGAGTTGATAAAATATTGTCAATAACGTACCTGGCATTGCTTCTAGCAACAAGTGCTAGAAAATATTTGCTAATATAGTAGCAATTACTCTGCCACCCTACTGTTTTCTTCTACTTTTCCTAGTAAGCCATGAAAGTCTTCTCACAGCATCTGGGCACTAGCTGCGACACCTTATAACATTGCACAGATCATTTATTAAGTACCCAAGAGCTCAAACTGAGTTTTCACAGGTCCCAGGAGATTTAAATTAGATAAAGTTCATGGATATTGGGTATCGAAATAGAAACCCACAGTAATTTTTTAATAATAAATGTTACTCATATTAGTATGTGAAATAGGATTATGGTACACTTCTTAAGATTTAATAAAAGATTTTAACACCTTTTAAAGTATTATATCACTCGATATTCCTTCCAGTAGAAAATCAAAGCCAAAAATGATATACTTATTCAACCAGTCACATATTTTATTCTCATTAAATAGAGAATGCACTATTCCAAGCATGAATCTTTCTGAAATGAGACTTTTTGGACGCTGTGACCTTTCCTTCTGTTATCATTGGAAGAAAAAAATCAATACATTTTCTACCTTAATTCATGCATGCTGGGGAGAAATCAGCCACTTGGATATTCCAGTGTAATTATTTCATTACAAGAAGTAAAACCTAAATGTAGGGTCTTGGTAGTTTAAATAATTAAAGCCTTATTGAAAAACCCCAGTGAGCCAAATTCATATGTGATTACTGTAAATTTTATGTTTCTGCCCCTTTAGGGGTTTTATTAAAAACAAATTCCTAAGTAACAACACTTAGCACAGGACATCTTGTTGAGCCCCTTAGCACAGAGAGAATTCCCAACCTCTGTGTTCTACTTTCTATATTCTCTGGGGAAGACTAAAGGAGAACCCATCTGGAAAAAAAAAAAAAAAAAAAAATCTTAGGCAAAAACTTGAAAAACGTATTCCAATGAATTTGGAAACTTTCCTTAAAAGAATGGACCTTTTCCTAGTAAAAAATATATAACCTAGTCAAAATATAACTTACCAAACTGACTCAGATAGAAGTAGAAAACTTGAATGGACCTATAAATGTGAAACACAAATTGAATCAATATACATATGTATGTATGTGTGTATATATTTGCAGTATTTGGCTGTGGCTGAGTTTGAACCTGCCAACTCTGGCATATGGGGCCAGCGCCTTTCTCCTTTGAGCCACAGGAACCACCCCTGAAACAATATTTTAAAAATCTATACACACCCCTATAAACATGCATCAGGCTTAAAATGTTGTACAAGTCTTTTTTACTAGGAACTTTCAAGGAACAGATAATCTCCATTTTATACAAAATATTCCAGAACATGAAGTATGTTTAATCTTAGTGCTGTGTACATAGGTATTTATTAAATTATTCTCTTGCTTTTCTGCATGTTTAGAATATTTTATAACCTAAAGTTTAACAACAAAAAAAAAGTTTATAAAAAAAGAAATGAAATGACAAGGATCTTC
>CAUYPK010135154.1:0-31085 GCA_963574355.1 Loris lydekkerianus
GGCATCTGTCATATCTTTCCTTGGGGGGGAATCTTTTCTGATTATTCATGTTACGAGAGTTTTTCAGCTGATTCCGCCCCATGATTGTTTTACTCCCTTTGAATTTTCCCCTGGATCTTTGTTGAGGACCCGTACAGTGCTATGGCCTGAGAAACTTGGGCCTGTTTGGTGTGGTGTGGCTAAGTGGTTCTGTCTTGTTTTCAGCTGGTTTCTGTTCGATGCTAGTGAAATAGCTTCTCTGGGTTGAAGTTTCAGCTGTCAAGAAATACCAGCAATTAATCACCCTGCCCCCCACAGGCAACAATTGGAAAAGGAAAATCAAACCTTCCTACAACCACACAACCATACCACCTGAATAGTACTCAGGCGATTGGCTCAGTCCAAAAGGTCCAAATCAATTATCTCAGTCAGCACCTGTCTCAGGTGGGAGAGTTTAAGAGGTCTCTGGGAACTGGATCACAGGGGCCTGGTGACTACTCTGATATGGCTTGCACCAGTGCTGCGTGGAGTCAGGAGGAGCCACCCAGAAAATAGATCAGTCTGGGAAGGCTTATGCCTCCTTCTCCACCTTGCCCCTGTCACACCCAGTCACTGATAGCCCTGTAGTTGGCTGACCCAGTTGCCTGTAGTGAACTGATACTCCAGGTGTTTGAACCTGCCTGAATCACAAGGAAATCTACTTCTGCTCAGCCAGGCCACTGAGCTCTGCCTCTATCTAGCAGGAGCAAGTGAGGCCTGACAACCTCAGTCACTTGATGAAGGCTGGGGGGTGTTCACTTAGTTCTAGTCCCGCCCCTGATTGATGTTACTGACAGAACAGAACAGAACAGAACAACTTTGTGGGATTTTGTTTCTGTTCCTGCTAAATTCCCCTGCAGAAGAGAAGCTGTTTTGAGCTCCCAGAGCCTGCGCCTCAGGCCCTGTCTTTGCTCCTGCAGGTTTGTATTTGGTTGCCTGTCAGTTCTGTCTTGCTGCCTTCCTTTGTCTATAGGCTGACTATCCCCTGAGGGCCAGGTGTGTCTTAGGCTCATTAAAGCGATCCTCTGGGTCATCCCCGCCCTGGGAACTTCCCAGGTTTGCGAGTGCATTTCTAGTCCCTGTGCTCCACCCAGGTCAGTACCGCCTCAGGCAAATCCTTTACTCACAGGGCCTGCGTTTGCATCCCAGATCTGTTCGTGATGGTTGCCGGCCTCCTCTGCTTGTCCACGGAGACAGGGTGTTTGGCTTCAGAATATCCAGGAGCGAGCTGTATTGTTGCTAAAAGATGGCTGCTGCTCTGTGCCTCAGGGAATTGCTGATCTGGTGTGGTTCCCTCTCAGCTGACCGTCCTCTCCTCGCTCCCATGCCCCAGAGTCGGCACTGACCAGCTGCAGTTTAGGGTCTGTCCACACCCCTCAAGAAATCACCCAAGAATCTGGACTCCTGGGGGACAGGCCTCCAGACCTCAGAATGAGAGTGGAGGACAGTGCTAGGAGCTCAGAGTTGCAGGCCGTATTATTGCTAAAAGACAGCTGCTGCTCTGTGCTTGGGGAACTGCTGCTCTGGTGTGGTTCCCTTTCAGCCAACTGTCCTCTCCTCGCTCCTGTGCCCCAGAGTCAGCACTGACCAGCTCCATTTTAGGCACTGTCCACACCCCTCGAGTAATCACCCAAGAATCTGGACTCCTGGGGGATAGGCCTCCAGATCTCAGAATGAGAGTGGAGGAGAGTGCTGGGAGCTCAGAGTTGCAGGTAGAGAATATATACAGTTTTATATGGTTTTATGTCTGGCAGGAGGATGCTATGGCACCCTAGTAGAGGAGGTAGGTCCAGTTTTTAGAGGGTCTCTCCCATGGAGTATAGTGGGAGGACCTTTGAACTCTGCCCGTTTGTGGGGCACTCTGAGTCATTCTCATGGGGGAGGGGACTCCCGTCCACTTGGTGATGGATTTTGTACCTTTTGTTTGTATCCTTGTGGTCATAGCTCAACTCAGCAGGATTGATGTGCATTCTTCAACCTTCTCTCTTGGTGCAGCTCGAAGACAGGTTACTTGCTAAATTTCTGTCCTTTAACTCTCCTTCTGGACGGGAGCCTCTGTGGAAAGCTGGCTTCAGTCAGCCATCTTGTCTCTGCCCCACCATTTTTCTTTTTTAATTTCAGATTAATATGAGGGTGCAAATGATTAGGTTACATCATTTGTAACATGCCTGCAGTTCAGACCACGGTAAATAACATGCTGGTTTTGCTGCTGATCGTGGTAGCCACAGCTACTTGGCCTTTCACATGGCAGCCTGACCACTGCCACCAGAGGAGCCACCCACCCCCACTACAATTAGCCCATTTCTATTGCAGCATCTCCCATGTGCATCCTGATGTTGAAGATTCTATAGATTAGCTCATTCAATATCCAGTCCATCACCATCTTCCCAGCCTTCCATTGGAAAGGGAATTGCTGAGTCACATGATCTCTGTTGAAGCCACATGTGACTATTTGACATAGAGTTGGGCAATGAGTGCAGGTAGAAGTCCCTGGCGAAGGCTTCCTTTCTGGAATGAGGCACAATGCTTGCAGATATAGCCACCATCTTGCAAATATGAGGGTGAAAAACCACAGGCACTGATGGTAAGACAAGAAAACAGAAGGATCCCCATTGTCTGATGGCATCACTGAGCTGACATACCAGACTGAATGTCTTACTCCTAGATTTTTTAATGCCTGAGACAGATTAGGCCCCTTGTTTACTTCTCTGAGTAGGGCTCTTCTTAGAGCCCAGAAGCAATCTCCATGCCAGATGACATCATCCAGTTGATGTGTCTCAAAGTCGGGCCATCCTTATACTTCCAGCTTCCCCCAAACCCCACATAAGATCAGCAGTCTGCTCTGCTAAGGGAGCTTGG
Organism: Loris lydekkerianus; assembly: GCA_963574355.1. NCBI lineage: Eukaryota > Metazoa > Chordata > Mammalia > Primates > Lorisidae > Loris > Loris lydekkerianus. The sequence goes on from CAUYPK010135154.1 coordinate 2,878, forward strand.
GCCTGACTGGCATAGCTCTCCCTGACCATATAGCAAGCAAATTCTGCTTTGTATTTTAACTTCAGGTATTGAGTTGGGGCTGGGGATGGGAGGATCGTTTGATCCTAACCTGAAATCTAGGTTGAGGGAACACCCAGTGGAGCCCAGATTATCAGTTTACTGGAATTTTTAAAATTTTATTTTATTATAATTTTTTGTTACTGAACCCAATGCTATCAGTACAGACAGTCCCCAGGTTACAAACAAGATAGGTTCTGTAGGTTTGTTCTTAAATTGAATTTGTATGTAAGTTGGAACAAGTACATTGACCTATTATTACCTGTAATAGCCTCCCTTTGTAAGTGCATGATGAACATCAGTTGAACAATTGTAATTTGGGGACTTACTGGAATAGCGTCTGTAAGTATGAGTTGTATGTAAGTCAGATGTTTGTAACCCAGGGACTGCCTGTACTATATTGCAGATTTTACAGGACCAGGTTTTTGTCTGTGCTGCTCCCTGTAGTAACCTAGAACAGTACTTTGCACTAGAAATCACTCAGTAAATAAATAATATTTGTGAATGAATTTTTTTCTCCACTGAAATTAAGATAATCTTTTGAATAAAGAAGAAAGGAGATGTTAAAGACAAATGAAAATGGAGGCCACAATTGGATATACTCCAAGCCAACCACATAATAAAAACTTAAGTCATCCCAAGTCACTGGAGTAGAAGTTGAAGAGGGAGATGGCATTTAGAAATGTGTTCCCTTGTTGAACAACGGAACAGGGATGATGAAATGAGATAACGTGTGTGAACATGGGCACAAAACATGGACCAGTGTTTGTGGGGGAGGAATTAGTAGAAAACCAGTTTTCCTTCCACACAGAATTTCCTTTTGGCTTTTGTAAGTAGATAACCTCTTAGACTGTTAAAGCCACAACAGTAGCCCCAAGTGTAGTGGTATAGGTTATGCCTTCCTCAAAGATTCCTGGGGGAATTGAGAATGGAATCCAAAAGGCCAGGTACAGGTGGATTGCCTGAGCTCATTGCCTCTGCTCAAATGCAAAGCAGAATTTGCTTGCTTTATAATAGGAGAGAACTCACACCTGTAATCCTAGTACTCTGGGAGGCCAAGGTGGGTGGATTGCCAGAGCTCATGAGTTCAAGACCAGCCTGAGCTACAGTGAGACCTCCATCTCTAAAAAAAAATAGCCAGGCATTGTGGTGAGTGCCTGTAGTCCCAGCTACTCTGGAGGCTGAGGCAAGAGGATCACTTAAGCCTAAGATTTTGAGGTTGCTCTGAGCTGTGATGCCATGGCACTCTACCCACAGTGAAAAAGTGAGACTCTGTCTCAAAAAAGAGAGAGAGAATGGAATCCAGCCTCCAGTCTCCCATGACGCTCTGTGCTCTAGTTTGGATCGTTTTTTTTTTTTTTTTTTTTTTTTTTTAAAGTTTTTGGCTGGGGCTGGGTTTGAACCCACCACCCCAGTATATGGAGCTGGCACCCTACTCCTTGAGCCACAGGCAGATCTTGATTAACCCAAGTGGCTGCCATTTTGAAAATCTCACAAAGGTACCAAAAGTACTGAGAGCCTGAGTCAAAATTCGACCAGCTCCCTTTCTGTTCCAAATTTAGGAGGGACACTGAAAGGATTAATATGAATTAAAAACAAGATGCTTAATTCCACCTGTTGAAAATAAGGCAAGAAATTTTCCTCCCTTTTCTTACATATCAAAACATTATCTTAGAAAACTTTTAAGTACTTTCTCAGTCTCTTTGACATATACATTTTTTAGAAACTGAATAAACTTTTTTTCATTTTTATGACCTAGGAATGTTTTTCTCAAGGCATGGGCACTCTATCTTTGAAATATGAACATCAGGAGACAGCACACCTCTCCCAGTTTCTGTGGGAGGCCTTAGCAGCCTTACTTCAGCAGGCATCTTGCTCCAAGTTGTAAAAGTACTTACTGTCATAAAGATTTGAGTTTGCAGCTCAATTCACAATAGCCAAGCGAAGTGCCAACCGTGAATGGATTAATAAACTGTGGTATATGTACACCATGGAATACTATTTAGCCATAAAAAGATGGAGAGTTTACATCTTTTGTGTTTACCTGCATGGAATTGAAGCACATTATTCTTAGTAAAGTACCACAAGAATACAAAAACAATTGGTGCCACCAGTAGCTCAGTGGGTAGGATGCCAGCCACCCAGGGTGGCAGGTTCGAACCTGGCCCAGGCCAACTAAACAACAATGACAGCTGCAACAACAGCAAAAAAATAGGGCAGTGCCTGTGGCTCAGTGAGTAGAGCATTGGCCCCATATACCGAAGGTGGTGGGTTCAAACCCAGCCCTGTCCAAACTGCAACAAAAAAGTAGCTGGGCATTGTGGCAAGTGCCTGTAGTCCCAGCTACTTGGGAGGCTGAGACAAGAGAATCACCTAAGCCCAAGAGCTAGAGGTTGCTGTGAGCTGTGATGCCATAGCACTCTACCCAGGGTGCCATAGTGAGACTCTGTCTCAAAAAAAAAAAAAAAAAAGAATAGAACAGCAAGAATCCACTGTACTTAATTCTATGAAATAAACACCAAACACAATTATATTCAAGTGGGAGGAGGGGAAGAAGAGAAAGGGGAGTAGGCGGGAGGGTGGGGGATTGGTAAGCTCTTACCTGATGGGTACAAAGTAAGGATATAGAGCACATCCCCTGCATGAAAGGCTCACGTACAACCTGAACTTTACCTTAGAAATGCAAATGATTTAACCTAATCATTTGTACTCTCATATTAACCTGAAATTAAAAAAAAAAAAAGATTTGAGTTTGCTTTTACACCATCCCCAAAGCTGATTAGATAACATAAATGGTCCCCTCAATTACCAGGTAAAGTTAGGATGAACTGTGTGTGACCAATTGTGCTGTCAATTTCTCTTACTTTAAACTAATTATTGTTTATCTTGAAAACATACGTGATGGGTTGTATATGGTGGCTATATAAAAGCGTGAGATTTCCTTGTATTTGTAATCTCTTAGCAAATTGTGATAGGCTTCACATTCTGGTTTGATGTTGACTCAATAAAACTATTTCTTTTCTCTACTACCTTTGTAGAAAGGATTTCTAGGTTAAGAGAAGATACTTTTAAAAATTATATTTCTCCAACAGCAGCTTCACCCTTTATTATTAAAATGGCTGTCTTTTCTACTCACACCTTTGCTACGCATGAAAAATATTTAAGGTATAATGACGTTTTTGTTATAAACCTCCTTCCTCTCACTGAGCTTTGGCTAAACAGGGGGCTCATAGAAGTTAAGTAATTGTTATAGAAATCGTGAAGATGGGCTCATACCTCTAATCCTACCACTCTGGGAGGCAGTGGCAAATGGATTGCTTGAGCTCAAGAGTTTGAGACCAGCCTGAGTGACAGCGAGACCCCCTAGCTGGGTGTTGTGGCCGGTGCCTGTAGTCCCAGTTACTTGGGAGGCTGAGGCAAGAGGGTCATTTGAGCCCAAGAGTTTGAGGTTGCTGTGAAGTATGACACTACCCAGGCTGACAGAATGAGACTCTGTTTTAAAAAACAAACAAACAAACAAACAAATGCCCAAAAGTGAAGTTGTTACAAAAAGTTGAGGTTATGATCGCAACTTTTCTGTCATGCCAATCTGTCATGTTGGATCAGAAACACATGTTAGTGATTCCCACTTCTTTTATAGAAAGAAAGAAAGAAACAGAGTGAAACCATGTAAATTGAACCATATGCAGGAACTTTTTTAAAAAATAAAATTTAGGTCGGGCATGGTGGCTCATGCCTGTAATCCTAGCGCTCTGGGAGACCAAGGTGGGTGGATTACTTGAGCTCAGGAGTTTGAAACCAGCCTGAGCAAGAGAGAGATCCTATTTCTACTAAAAATGAAAAACTGAAGCAAGAGGATCACTTGAGTCTAAGAATTTGAGGTTGCTGTGAGCTATGACTACACAACACTCTACCAGGGCAACAAAGTGAGACTCTGTCTCAAAAAAAGAAAAAATAAAAGTAATAAAAATAGAATTTAGATTTTAAATTTACATTAGATTCTTTGGGACACAGTAGTGTTATTTCTCAGAGTAGCATTTCCCCAATTTCTTTTGGATTCTATGTAGGGCAGTTTTGCAGTGACATTATAGTGCTGGTTCCCTGATACTTACTTCGCTTCTTTAGGCCTCAGATTCCCTTTCTGTAAAATGAGGGAATTCGATTAGATGGTCTGTAAATGTATATGAATATTTGAAAAGCCATTTTCTTCATTTGGCTCATGAGCCACAATAACATGTGTATCTATGATAATTTTGCACTTTACTCAAAAAACCAAATCCTATTTCCTCGAAGCGTTCAGCGTGGAAGCCCAGAGCGAACTCTGGCGGCCCCGCGCGGCGTCGCTGGCCCGACCCAGGCTCGCTGCAGGCCCTCCCTGACGGTCGCCTGCGGCCGCCCGGTCCGCTGACCCCCGCAAGCCCGAGCGCCCCGCAGCTGCAGCACTTTTGCCGTTTTCTGAATCCCCAGTGTCTTTCTAGACTTCTATAATCCAAGACACAGGACTGATGAGCACTATTCTAGGTGGAAAACCAGGGATGAGACAGGGAGCCCAAAGGTTCAAAGTTGGACATGACCTTTGCGGAGGGGACCCGCATGCGATGTGGCTGCGGGTCTCAGCCTTCTGACGCTCACAGTTTGTCCCATAGAAGCATCAGATTAGGAGACAGAAATCCCAGTGTATAGAGTTTGTAACTGGATCGCGCCTCTCCTGAGCTCTCACGCCCTTTTTTCCAGTCACCTAATGGATACAGGAGTCTCGAGGATGCCTTGGAGTCCTCACGTCACTAAACAGAACAGAAGCAACAGGTGCAATCGCCTGGAAAGAACAGCTGATTTTTCATCTCCCACAAAGTGACGCTCATGTCTTCCTCGGCCACCCTCCCTCATTCTCTATTTTACAAGTGATTATTAGGTTTCGTTGACTTTATCTCCCTTATTTTTTCCGGCGTGGGGACTACAGGGACTCACCGAGCAAGTGCAGCGGCGCCATCGTGGCCCCCTGCAGCGCGGGGTTCCTGGGCTCCTCCCGCCTCAGCCCCAGAGCAGCAGGGACCACAAGTATGAGCCACCACCGCGCCTAGCTGTATATACATATATGCATTACAGAATGGACCATTTTAACCATTGTCAAGTGTACAATTCAGTGTTAAGTACATTCATCACGTTATTCAATGGCACTACCATTTCCAGAACTTTTAAATCACCCCAAATAGAAACCTTGTACCCATAATATTCCTCTCTCCCTTCAGCCCTGATGACCTCTATTTTGTCCTTATGAATTTGCCTATTCTGGGTAATTCATATAAATGGAATTATTCAATATTTGCCCTTTTGTGTTTGGCTTTCTTTTTCTTTTTTTTCTTTCAGAGACAGTCTCACTTTGCTGCCCTCGGTAGAGTGGTGTGGTGTCACAGCTCACAGCAGCCTCAAATTCCTGGGCTTAGGCGATTCTCTTGCCTCAGCCTTCCAGGTAGCTGGGACTACAGGCTTCTGCCACAACGCCCGGCTATTTTTTTTGTTGCAGTTTGGCCTGAGCTGGGTTTGAACCGGCCACCCTCGGTATATGGGCCCAGCGCTCTACCCACTGAGCCACAGGCGCCGCCCTTGTGTTTGGTTTTCAAGGTTCATCCCTGTTACAGCACATCGCAGAATTTCATTCCTTTTTTGGCCAAATAACATTTCATGGTATGTATATATGTTTTGATAATCCATTCATGTGTCAATGGACATTTGTGCTGTTGCCAGGTCCCCTGGTCAGCTGGACTGCTGTCCTGGAATACCATAAACTGGACAGCTTAGCCAGCAGACGCTTATTTTTCACAGTTGTGGAGGCTGCAAAGTTCGAGATGAAGGTGCTGGCAGCTTTGGTTCTAGTGAGAGCTTTGGTCCTGGCTTGCGGACAGCCACCTTCCCGCTGTGTTCTCACACAGCGTGGAGAGATAAAAAGGCTTTGGTCTTTTTTTCCCCCTCTTCTTATAAGGACTGTAATCTCATTATGGAGGTTTCACCCAAATGACCTCATCTAAACCTAATTACTGCCAAAGGTCCTTCCTCCTGATACCAGCATCTTGAGGTAGGGTAGGGAGGGCTTCAATATATTTATGGATATATTTACTGAAGCCGGGAGAGGGAAGGACACAAACATTTAGCTCACAATACCAGCTTTTGACCTAGGTTTTTATTTTAAAATAGCAGTTTTTTCTTATATAAGTAGTGAATGCTAGTAATACAAAACTGAAAATGTATAAAGAAGAATATAATGTCCCTGGCCTGGGTAGAGTGGCATGGGGTTGGTGGTCCCCATCTCATAGCAAAGCAATCCCTTGATTATCCAGCTTAGCTTTGGTCTGCGCCCATGTCTGGGTCATGTCTTGGACAGATGAAAAGAAAAAAAAATTGTAATGAAAAAGAATATAAAATGCACTGCAATTCTAACTACGTCAATTGTGGACATTTTATTTCCAGTTTTCTTTACATGCATATATGTGTGTGAGTGTGATTTTTCTACCAATTTAAAATCTTTATGTAATTTTGAGTCTGTTTTTTGCATTATATATATATATATATATATATATATTTTTTTTTTTTTTTTTTTTTTTTTTTTGCCAAGGCTGGGTTTGAACTCACCACCTCCAGAATATGGGGCCGGTGCCCTACTCCTTTAGCCACAGGTGCTGTCCTACATTGAATATTTTTATAAGCATTTCCCCATGTTACTAAACATTTTTTTGTAAACAGTACCTCTGATGATGCATAAAATTCCATTACAAATAACATCAAAATTAATTTTCCTATTGTTGGATCTTTAGATAGTCACTGTTTTTTTTTTTTTTAATATTTTAAACAATACTGGAAATAACTTTTTTTAATGTGGATTTTTTTTTGTTCTTGTTTTATTTATTATTATTATTGCTAAGATGTATTAAAGCACATTGGAACTTTGTTACTCTCATACAACTTTAGGACACATACTAATAACATGCTTATTTAAATATAAGCCAAAGAAAGTTAAACATTATTTGGTATTTGACAATGCTTCCTGTATGGATTTTCATATACCAAATAAGGCTACTATGCAGCTCTTAGGTTTTCAGTGGCTGTAATATTTAGAAAGCTAATGCAAGGTCAGAAATTTGATTTTGAAAAGTTTGTCAAATATCAAAGGTTTATAACATTTATTGTCATAAAACACTTATTTTCATAAAGTATGATTGCAAGCTACTATAAAACAGTCATTTTTTTTCAGCCAAAGTGATAACTCAAACATTTCAAAAAGCAAAAAATATTACTCTTGTAAACTTTCATGTTTAGTTTTAATAATTTAAAGTATTTTTGAAACTTTTGAATTAGGCAAATTATTTTTCCAAAAGCCACTTTTCTATGTCTCCTTATAAACTTTTTTCCCAAGAAAAATAATCTACATGCATTTTTTTCCTTCTGTGTATATAATTGTTTCTCTTATATTTGGTAGTTTTTTTTATTTGTTTGTTTGTTTGTTTGATTGTTGGGGATTCATCTAGGGTACAAGAAACCAGAAATGACTGCAAGAAATTATTGCATTTGTTAGGTAAAGTCTCTCTATATTTGGTAGTTTTAATTACATGCATTAATTATAATATTAACTCTTAGTAACTCTTACTTTTAATCTAGGGAGTTAAAGTAACTTTGTATTGTTATCAGTCCCTAATTGTATTAGTATGCCTAAATATATTTAGCTTTCTCTCTCTCTCTCTCTCTTTTTTTTTTAACATATACATATGTTTATTTGGTTTTTGTTTGTGTTTTATATCTTCTTAGAATGGATTCCTAGAAATGGAATTATGGGAATAAAAGGTATGGAAATATTTTTAAGATTATTAATACACACTGCCTTTCCAAAAGGCTATGCTAATTTACATTGCCACCCGCTGGATGAGGTGTCCTCTGTGCCTCTGAGATGGTTCCTACTGGTCTCTGCTCTGGAATTCATAGCCTGTGTGGGACCCTTTAGTTGATCTATGTGACCAATAACATAGGGCAGAAGTGATGGGATGTTACCTCTTCCAGAGTAAGTTATAAAAAAGATTGTGGTGTCTGTTTTGGGACAGGCATGTGCATCATGAGGGATCATTTGCTCTGGGAGAAGCCAGGCAGTGAGCAAAGCCACGGAGAGGTCCACACAATGAGAAACTGGGCCTCCTGCCAACAACCACAAGAGGGAGCTGTTTCTCCTGTTTCATTGTTTGCTTTTGCTTTTTGATATACACAAACTTTATCTAATCTCTCTAGAGTATATAGGGAAAGAGAGATTAGATGATAATCTCTACCTTTTAATTAAAAAAAAACTTACCACATTAATACATATGTATGGTAAAAAGTCAAATAATTTCTATATATAGAATTTTTAGAATGAAAAATATTATAGATGTTTACAGGGCAAAACAGGAGTTCCCTGCCTTCTCCTTCAGTCTCAGTAACTGTCTCAGGTGGAATTTGATCAGAGAAACAACCACTGGGAGCAGGATCTATAAAATTTTATGTGATTGTGAGAGCTCACTGACTGGTCTATGGAGGGCTGTTGCTTGTGTTTGGAGATGAGGTCTTAAATGAGCTGGGCCCGCCCGCCAGAAAGGAAGAAGAGACTCACCCTCACCACGCCTCCACCTCAGATGACACAGGTGATCTGCAGGAGAAACTGTGCCCTTACCCGGGGCTAAACGTGCACCTGGCCCAGGAGTTGCTGAAGCTACAGTCACTCCTGAGTTCTTTCCCAGAACCATGGTGTGAACATAAGAAATTAATGAAATCTTTGCATTTAATTTCTGAGCTGATCATTTAGCTCCCTTGCAAGAGTTTAAGAACTATTTATAAAATGTTCCATATATGTATGGGGCTAAAAACCATTGGTCCCTCACCACCAGTTGGGCAGTGTGCAAACAAATATTTGTGCATGCCCTTTGTAGAAAATTTGGGAAAATACTGAGAAATATAAAGCAGAAAATAGTAGCTATAGAAAACCTCTTCTGATGCACTAACATTCTGGGAGTTTTTTGTTTGTGGAATTATTATTATTATTATTATTTTTTTCGAGGCAGATTCTTACTCTGTTATCCAGGCTAGAATGCAGTGGCATGATCATAGCTCACTGCAGGCTTGAACTCCCGGGGTCAAGGGATCCTCCTGCCTCACCCTCCTGAGTTGCTGGGACTACCCGTGTGCACCATTTGGCTCAGATCTGTATTATACAGTTCTATTCTTGCTTTTGTTCTCATATATTGTGCACCTGTCCCCTATCACTAACAATTTTCATTTCGGATGCACACACACTGTATTTTATCTAAGCATTCCCTTCATTTTTTCTTTTTTTCATTTATTATTATTACTTTTTTTTTTTTGCAGTTTTTTTTTTTTTGGCTGGGGCTGGGTTTGAACCCCTCACCTCCAGCATATGGGGCCGGCGCTCTACCCCTTTGAGCTACAGGCACCACCCAGCATTCCCTTCTTGTTGGCCATTTAGGTTCCTCCTCTCTGGCACTGACCTTCCCCAGGCTTACATTTCTTAAGGGTGGGAGGTACACTCTCCTACAAAAGGTATGGCTCATGGTTAGGCACTGTGGCTCATGCCTGTAATCCTACCACTCTGGCAGGCTGAGGCATGACAATTGCTTGAGCTCAGGAGTTCAAGACCAGCCTGAACAAAAGTGAGAGCAGGCTGTACTAAAAATAGAAAAATAGGCAGGCGTTGTGGAGGGTGCCTATAGTCCCAGTTACTCAAGAGGCCGAGGCAGCAGGATTACTTAAGCCCAGGAGTTTGAGGTTGCAGTGAGTTATGCTAATACCACACTACTATAGGCTAGGCAACAGAGTGAGGCTCTGTCTCAAAGAGGGAAAAAAAAAAAAGTATGGCAGAGATATCTGGTGTGAAGTAAGTAGCACAGTTTTTTTTTTTTTTTTTTTTTTTTTTGCAGTTTCTGGCCAGGGCTGGGTTTGAACACGCCACCTCCAGCATATGGGGCCAGCGCCTCACTCCGTTGAGCCACAGGCGTCTCCCAGTAGCACAGTTCTTAAAACATACCCAGGGCAGTCAAATAAAATCCACAAAAATGCCTCTTCCTTTCCTGATGCATGACATAAACTTTGTTCTGAGCATTTATTCTGTACCTATGGATACACAACACGCATACACACACACAAAATGCATAAAATTTCCCCCATTGTTTACATGATTTCACCTACTTATGCCTACAATGGAATTGTGATTCAAACTTCATGATGGAAAACTTAGACCCGCAAAATCCTCTCACAGCTGAGAACCAGAATGGTTTAAGATAATTTTTTTCAAATACTTATGTTAAGCTTTATTTATGTAAAAGAAATTATCTTAAAAACATCACTTTAGGGCAGCGCCTGTGGCTCAGTGAGTCGGGCGCCGGCCCCATGTACCAAGGGTGGTGGGTTCAAACCTGGCCCCGGCCAAAACTGCAGCAGGAAAATAGCTGGGCGTTGTGGCAGGGGCCTGTGGTCCCAGCTGCCTGGGAGGCCGAGGCAAGAGAGTCGCCTGACCCCAGGAGTTGGAGGTTGCTGTGAGCAGTGTGAGGCCACAACACTCTACCGAGAGCAATAAAGTGAGACGCTGTCTCTACAAAAACAAACATCACTTTAAAACAATCTTAGAAACAATCTACACTAATCCAGAATATAACAATTTTAAATTCTATTTGAGTTGACTATTCACAATAGAATTTACAGTGTAAGCCAAAGTTAGTATAATCTAGTATTAGGTAAAAGATCAACAAGCATTTTAGTTAATAGTATTTAATTTGGACTCCAAGCATCTCCCACAAGCAAGGGCCTGGGTCGGTGCTACAGGAGTTACAGAGTGAATAAAACACAGCATCCCCATCCTCCAAGGAACACGGGGATGGGAGCGGGGACAATGAAGTAGGAACTCAAATGCAATGACAGGGTGGAGATTTGACTTCAAGGAGCCATGGGGGACTGGAAAGATCTCATGGAGAGAGGACTTGAGGGCCTGAAGAAAGGCCTTTGGTAAAGTTGGAGGAAATAGTATGAATAAGGGCTCAGAGCCAGGAAAATGACAGGGCACAAGTGCAACATTTCAGTGAGAATGGGGCCAGGATGGGACCACAGACCAGGGCCACATCAGGGCAGGCCTTAGATAACAGGAGAAATTGAACCTGCAAGCAATGGGAGCCATCACGTTGGTTGAGGAAGTGAAAATCTATTTTAAAAGATATTACACAAGTACCAATTTATAAACAAATGGCTGGTTTTACGCTGGTTTTTAAATATGTCCTCATTTTAATAAAGAGTTTACATTAAATGTTCATTTTACCATTCTTTGATTTTTCTAAAATCTATTGATAAAGAATCTATCTGCTCCATTCTAAGTACTATAATATTGTTTTTTGGTTTCTATTTTAAAAATTTATTATTTTTATTTATCCATTTTTAAACAGTTTCACTCTATCACCCTGGGTAGAGTGTTGTGACATCATAGCTCACAGCAACCTCAAGCACTTGGGCTTGAGCAATCCCTCTTGCCTCAGCCTCCCCAGTAGGTGGAACTACAGGGGACTGCCACCATGCCTGGCTAGTCTTTCTGTTTTTAGTAGAGAGAGGATCTCACTCTTGCTCAGGCTGGTCTCAAACTTCTGAGCTCAAGCAATCCACCTGCCTTGGCCTTCCAGAGTGCTAGGGTTACAGATGTGAGGCACTAGGCCTAGCCTGGTTCTGTTTTTAAATATCATTTTTGGGTAGAAAGCACTAAATTGTTTAAATGACATAAAATAATTCCAAAGCAAATACATAGTGAAAAATACATTTTAATCCAAAAAATTTGAACATTGGCATTTACAAAGTTATTAACAATGTTATTTACAATCAGTTTTACTATAGCACTTGTGAACAGAGAGATGACTATCTCTGGAGCTACCTTCAGTTGCTTCTTTCTCACTCACAAACTGTGTAGAAATAAGGTAATACTTAAAGCTGCTATAGCTCAAAGTCATGACCCACTTTGATTCTGACAAACCTACCTGGGGATGAAGAAGGTCTGTAATCAACAAATTTAAACTGTTGATGACTGTGCTATAAAATCCTGTGGTTCCTTTTGGCTCAAACAGTGAAGAGCAACTCTATTAAGATCAACTGAAAGTCTTTTTTTTTTTTTTTTTTTGCAGTTTTTGGCCAGGGCCGGGTTTGAACCCATCACCTCTGGTATATGGGGCCAGCACCCTACTCCTTGAGCCACAGGCACTGCTCTAAGAGTCTGAATGCCTGTTTCTGACAAAAGAACTAGATGAAAGTTTTTAAAAACCTAGGCTGATAAAATCATTGACAACTTTCCTTATGCTTAAAGCAGCCGAAAGTCTGGCACATTTTCTAGGTGAGAAAATGAGGCTTTGTGGCTTCATGATAGATTCTGTTGGTCACAGTAACATTTTATTTGATTAAGCACTTGGTCCGGAATCCAAACTTTAATTAATATATTCTTCTTATAGAAAAATACAATCCATTTTATGACTTTCTAGAAATAAATTATGGGGGGAATAGACACTACCTGTTCCTAATATCTCCCTGGAAATGACAGTCTTGCTGGAGAAGACATACACATATAGAATATAAAATTTAATTTCAAAATATATTTCATGCTTGTCTACTTTTAATTTTTTAAGTAGTTATAAATAATCTAATTATTACTAGATGGGACAAAACTTCCATTTAAGAATTTCATTAAAGAAGTATGTGGCATGTCCTGTAACAGTACAAATACAAAATAACTGGAAATTCAGTTTTAATTTGTTAATTACAAGTGATTAGCAACCGTTTCCTTAATAGTTATTGCAGGAGTAGGTCCAACATGAGTCCATATGTAGCCCTTCTCTGGTCTGGTGGGAACTGTGGGGAAGGGTGATGACCGTGACTTGAAATACTCAGAAGGTGCGTGACAAACAAATTCTAAGTATTCCATCTTCCTTGGAAGATCTTCCTCTGGCCCTAGAAGGAAAGGTTAAACACATTTTAACCTGGCCAATGGAAAGGTTAAACACATTTTGGAACATTTATATCATTTTTGGAAAATGTTAAAATTCCTAAAGCCTGGGTCACTCTAGGGGTGACCTGGCAGTAGCCCTCAAAATGTGCATTACTCTGAAATTATTCTCCATCATCCTTTCTTCTTCTGTAACTTACAGGCGTCCTCAAACTTTTTAAACAGGGGGCCAGTTCACTGTCCCTCAGACTGTTGGAGGGCCGGACTATAGTTTAAAAAAACAAAACAAAACTATGAACAAATTCCTATGCACACTGCACATATCTTATTTTGAAGTAAAAAAACAAAACAGGAACAAATGCAATCACACTGCCTCATGTGGCCTGCTGGCTGCAGTTTGAGGACCCCAGGGCATATGACATGCTCCCCAAAATAGTGACTCCACAGAGAAAGAATTCTAAAAATAATACTGAATACTTCTATAGTTATTATGTGCCCACACTGTTTTAAGTACTTATATATATCACTACTTTGAATCCTCATAACACTGAGGAAGGTGCTATTATTATTTCCATTTTATATACGAAGAAAATGAGGCAAGCCAGATTAAGGACCCTGCCAAAGTTACACACAGCTGGTAAGTGGCAGGGCTGTGAACTCAGGTAGACTGGCTCAAGTCTGTGTTCCGATCCCCAGACAGGGATGAGCATCAGAATCTGGAGATTAGGAAGAAGAGGTGGGAGAGGAGCCCTGGAGGTGATTTGAATACATCACCACCTCTGCCAGGACTCTAACCCACAGATTAGGCAAGTGAAGTCCACTGTTCTTTATATTTATCGGCAGAAAACCACAACTGTTTGGTCATGTAACAACTTGATATATAGGTGAGAACAACAGCAGTATGCTACTTGTCCCTGGAGTTCTCTCTAAAAAAGAAAAATGTATATGTTTTTTTCTCAGGATGCAAAAGTAATGCATGCTCACTGCAGAAAGACTGGAAAGTTCAGGGTAACTTTAAAAATCAGAGTACTTTCACAATTCTATTAGCAGTAACTTCCTATGATTCTACATCAAGAATTGTTTGTACACATCTTTTGGAAGCATGGAAATCAACAAAAGCACAGTGGCTGCCATTCCCTATAGGGTATGCTGTATGAGGTCTATGACAGCACGTGTGACATGCAGAGGGATGCGTACTGAGGCTCTAAGATTCTAGAAATAACTGGAACTGTTCTTTTAGATATTATTTTTGAATATATTTTTATAAGTAACCTAAATAACTTAGTTCCTGAACAATAAATTATTTTAGTATATAATTTGGGAAAATCTTATCCATATCACTTTTTAGTAGGTATACATTGCTCTAACTTAAAATAACTGGTAGCATTCAAACTCCAGCTTTGTAAAATGTCTCTCACATTTTCTGTAAAGCTCTTTATCTTTTTTTTTTTTTTGAGACAGAGTCTCACTTTGTCACCCCTGGTAGAGTGCAGTGGCTTCATTGTAGCTCACTGGAACCTCAAACTCCTGGGCTCAAGTGATACTCTTCCCTCAGCCTCCCGAGTAGCTGGGACTACAGGCATGTGATCAGGCCTAACTAATTTTTCTATTTTTAGTAGAGACAGGTCTTGCTTTTGCTCTAGTTGGTCTTGAACTCCTGAGCTCAAGTGATACTCCTGCCCCAGCCTCCCAGAGTCCTAGGATTATAGATGCGAGCACCATGCCCAGTCTGTTGTGACGTTTTTATACAGGCACACAATGTAAATTAATTGAATCAGGGTAATTGAGGCATCCATCATGCCAGACATTTAACATTTCTTTGTGTTAGGAACACCTTAATTCTACTCTTTTAGTTATTTTAAAGTATACCCTAGTCACTTTGTTGTGCTATCAAATATTGTCCACTCTCTATTTTTTTATCCATTAACCATCCTCACTTTATGCTCCCTCCCCACCTCTCATAACCATCTTTCTACCCTCTGCTGTTGTTCTCACCAATATATATATCAATTGTTTTTAGTATGTATGAGTGAGAACATGCAAGATTTGTCTTTCTGTGCTTTGAAGCCCTAACTTCTCATGTGATAGTAATTAGAGATGGGACCTTCAGGAAGGTAATGAAGGTTAAATGAAGTAAAAACATGGGGCCCTAATCCAATAGGACTAACATCCTTATGAGGCACCAGAGAGCTCTCTCTCCAGGTGCACACTCTGAGGAAAGGCCATGTTAGGATACAGCAAGGAGGTGGCCATCTACCAGCTAGGAAGAAAGCCCTCACCCAGAAACCAATTTTACCCAGACCTTCTTCTTAGACTTCAGCCTCCAGAACTCAGAAAAAATAAATTTCTGTTGTTCAAGCCATCCAGTCTGTGGCATTTTGCCATGGCAGCCCAAGCCAACTAGTACGTTCTTTTATATAACATTGCAGAATTAACTAAGTTCAAGAACCCACACCATTTGCCAAACCCACCTATGATGTAGGATGCGGGATCAAACTGTTCTCTGGGGCTAGAGAGAGTGGGAATTAGCCACGTCAGTGCCGCACTCTTCTCACAGTACTGGTCCTGGATGAAGCCCCGGATCTGAGCGTAGTAAGGCTTTCCATCTTGTTCATCAATCACAGAAACAACATCACCAATCTGGTAATATACTCCCTGAGGGAAATAAAAGATAGTCCCATATTTAAAACAAAAATAGAACAGTACTACAGTGATGAATGAAACTTCCTTAATATGAAAGAAAGTTTTCAAGGTAGTCAGTAAAAGGTCTTAGAGATGGTCTAATATATATCACACTATGTTGCCCTGAGTAGAGTGCCGTGGCATTGCTCACAGCAACCTCAAACTCTTGGGCTCAAGTGATTCTCTTGCCTCAGCCTCCTGAGTAGATAGATATCATTTATATTTTTGATGCCAATTTCTGAAGTTATTTCACTTTTGAAAAAATTATATACATACACACATGTGATTATATGATAATTTACATCTGGGGAAAAACATTTGTTCATTATTTTTATTTTATATCACAGCAATATTATCCCTACTTTTAAAAATGGACTATAATTTTTTTAGAGCAGTTTTAGGTTTATAATAAAATTGAGCAGAAGGTACAGCAATTTCCCATATGTGCCCTTCCCCCATCCAGGCATAGCCTCCTCCTTTGTCAATCAGCATCCTCCACAGAGGGTACACTTGTTACAACTGAGGAGCCTGTGCTGACACAACACTATCACACAAAGATGACAGTTTATATCAGTGTCCACTCTTGGTGCTGTATATCCCGTGAGTCTGGGCAAATGTATAATGACATGCATACACCACTATAGTATCATACGGAGTAGCTTCACTGCCCTAAAAATCCTCTGTACTCCGTAACTATCCCTACCTCGTTAACCACAGTCTTGATGCTGTGACTTGCTGAAAGCCATATGAGGCAGAGACTGCAGCTGAGGCTCCTTTATCAGCTCAGCAGTTTTCTTCTGTACTTCTTCTTGAAAATCTGTGCTTACCTGGTAAAAATGTACTCTACACACTCCCCCCTCCCCAATTATCCATTCAAAGAAAATGAATTAAAACTAAAAGAAACGAGAGAAACTTTTCGGACCGTCATCAGTCTTCAATTTGCCATCCATTTCCCAGACCCCTGCTGTCTGTCTCTTCTACTCCCCATTCAGTTTCGTATCCTCCTAAGAGACAATACTGGTACTTCTGGCATCCAAGACTTTGTGTTTTATTCATTTCCTGCTCCACTGTATACCCAACTCATCTGTGTATGTCCTGTGTTTAAACCTTCCTGATGCCTCTGCTATCCCATGTCCTCTTCCCTGATCTTGAACTGGAGATAATCTCTCCTTTGAACATCCACAACAGTTGACTGAAATCTTCATGATGCTCAGCACTTCCTTAAATGAATGTAGTTGTTAGAAGACCACACTGTTATTGACTGTGGGGATACGTACTCCATTGCTGCTGCCCCAGAAGCAGGGCCTTTGCAGTAGGTAAAGCTTCAGGGGTGTGTACCTCATCCATAAAAACGATTCTGAAGAAGTATTTCCAGTAAATAGCTGCAACATGAGCACCTGATAGGCCAGGAGTTTCCCCTGGAGAACCTTATTCATGTGTCTGAAGTGACTGTCACCCTAGATCACTCCGAATAGGTCTAATTAACGCAGGTCACAGTCCACTAATTGCTGGCTCCTACCCATCACTAGTTGGTCCTTCCTCCCAGCTACTACCCCATATTTCTATTTTATTTATCATATTAGTAGCTTGCATTTACGTTTTGCTTTGTCCAAATATATCACAGGCACTCAAATGTATGCTGAATAATTATTACTCCGAAACACAGAGTAGCATGCAAGTGGTTAATATGCTAACACCATAGTACCACTTCTGGACTTAATCTGGAAACTGCACGTTTAGCTGTGAAGGTAACACACAAATCTGAATATGTGATTATCATCTTTACTATTCACTAAGTACCTACTCTGAAAAGTGCCTGACAGATATGAGGTCACTTGAGGTAGTTACTATTCACCGTTCTACAGATGAAAACATTAGAGGTTGGTCCTGATCACACAGCCAGGGACAGCAGGAACTGAACCCTAGGCTTAGGCTCTGGTACCAGACTACCTCACTCTAGGACATGCTGACTATATGACCTTGGACAAGTTAATAAACTTCTTTGTATCTTACTGTCCTCATCCAGAAAATGTGGATATTATCACTACCTCACACAGTGGACTGAATGAAATAAAGCATGTAAAATGCTCAGTGCCTGATCCACAGCAAGCTCATACTAAATTTTAGCCATTTTATTACTGACAATTTATGAAATGCTGGAAATACAGGAGAGACATCTGCCTGTGTACAGATTGTTTTTGACTATACAGGTTGTAGGCTAAAAAAATAAAAATGTACACTCAAGGGCAGAATCACTTGCGTTTCCCAGTGTCTGATCAACTAGGATCAGGTATAAAGCACTAACTCACACCACCTCCCCCTAAGTGGCAGTTTACACCCACAAACACTAAACAGCCTTGAATGGTTGCTGCGAGGTCCAGAGGTTTTTCTGTTACAACAGCTCCTTTCCTAAGACTTCCAGTTTAAAAATAACAGTATGTCACTTCTCTCAAGGAAGTATCAGATGTCCATGGGCTTTGGCCCCAGGAAACCAGACCTTCTCATTCTTTTCTGAAAACATCTTGGATTCTCTCACCATGGACTTCCAGTAAGTTTCAATCCCCAATACTGCCCCTATTCCTGTCATCTCTGCTTAAAGGTGTTTTAGAATCTCTGGGCCTACTTTGCCCATTAAACATCCCAGCCTACATCCTCTGCTAGTCCAAATCCTACTTCTGTCTTCCTCACCCTTCAATGCCAACACATTGACTAAGACAGCTTAGTTTTTCATGGTTCCATATATACGTTAGCATTTTAAGAACAATCTCTACCATCTACAATAAAAAAAATACCCAAGCTCCCCATATCACATTTCAGTAGGCAACTCCTCCTTCTACCCCAGATCCGGGTGAGACATTTCATTTTCCCCAAAACAGTTACATTTGGGGGAAAATAGTTTAGAACGGACAAAAAGCATAACCACACCTTATACAAATACAGAATAAGAGACCTTTAGAATAATCCAACATTTTAGCAGCACATTATACAATAGGCCCAATTCTTCCTTCAGTAACTCTACAGAAGCTTACCTTGTAGAAGATTGATTCTGCAGTGATTATGGTGGACACTGACTCTGGAGCTTTGATGGGCTATGAAAAAACAAAAGTAAAAACATCAGCACATTCATAGTATGTAAGCATGCATAGGCATTTTCCCAGCCCTATCCAAGAATTCAGTCATTTGAGAAATGTTAAAATTTGTTGATTTTACAAAGTGAAAAATTTATCTCCTTGAAGACGTTTCCTATCTCAATTATGGAACTGTGACACTCCACATCAATTTTTTAGCAATCCTGAATTAAGGTTTTAGGAATTTTCTTGGGAGTTCTTTGAAATTTGCCATCTTCCAATAACGGTAAACTTTGAAATCCCTTCTAAATCTGCAATATACACTTCTGTGCCACAACGTAGTGGCTAGGCCTCTCCAATCTGTCCTACTTGAGACCAGCTTTGAAGAAAGGGGTTGCAGAGATGATGAAATAATTGCAGATATCACAGTCCATCATACTTAAAAGGAATACATGTGATACAAATAAAAACAAATGAATATTTAACATGTTTTGTCTGGTCAAATGTCTAAATTACAAAAACCTCAAATTAGGGACAACTATTCTCAGTAAGACTGTCATCTGCACAACAGTCTACTGCAGGGGCACTCTATATTTTATACATATAAATAAATATGTCCATCTTCAGAAACATCACTTGCTAGTGAATGAAACAATTCTGTTCTGAAAGGAAAGAATATCATACTGAGGCTTAAAGGAGATACAGTATTGTCCACTGTCCTCTGTGTTTACAGGAACAGTGAGAACTTACTGCAAAAAAAGTGTTTTGACTACCTCCTGCACATCCTTCAACAATCTTCTTCTTCTTTTTTTTTTTTTTAGAGACAAGAGTTTCACTTTGTTGCCCTTGGTAGAGTGCTGTGGCATCACAGCTCACAGCAACCTCTAGCCCTTGGCCTTATGTGATCCACTTGCACCAGCTTCCCAAGTAGCTGGGACTACAGGAACCCACAACACCCGGCTGTTTTTTTGTTGTTGTTGCAGTTTGGCTGGGGCCGGGTTCAAACCTGCCACCCTCGGTATATAGGGCCAGCACCCTACTTACTGAGCTACAGGTGCTGCCCTCAACAATATTCTTATTGCAGAAGAGATAAAGGTTTGGCAAAATTTTTAATTCTTTTTTTTTTTTTTTTTTTTTGAGAGTCTCAAGCTGTCGCCCTGGGTAGAGTGCTGTGGCATCACAACTCACAGCAACCTCAAACTCTTGGGCTTAAGCAATTCTCTTGTCTCTGCCTACCAAGTAGCTAAGACTACAGGTGCCCGCCACAGCGCCAGGCTATTTTTTGGTTATATAATAGTTGTTACTGTTGTTTGGCAGGCCCGGGCTGGATTTGAACCTGCCAGCTCTGGGGTTATGTGCCTGGTGCCCTAGCTGCTTGAGCTACAGATGCCAAGCCAAAATTTTTAATTCATATTTGTCAAATTCATAATCTATTTTCTGGGCCTATAATAATAGAAGAATATGGGATGATGAGTTCCAGTATTATTTACTTAGATCTTTAAAGAATGAAAAAAAAAAGTTTTCCAGGTATAGCTGGCCATCTCAAGAACCACAATCTCTCTTCTTCCTTGGCATAGAGAACCCAATAAAATGGGTTTAAGGCTGATGTTTCTTTTAAATTCATATTTATATTTTCAAGGGGGGGGGAGCTAAAAAAAGAGAAAGAGTATTATTAACTTTATAAACACTAAGTCTCTTGCAATAAGAGCTCTTTCCCTTTGGGGAGTCTGGACCACTCCCCAGCATACTTCAGAAGTTTCCAAGGGAAGAGTCCACATTCAAAGGTGAGAAATGAAAGGGCCAGCAGGACTCACTACACACAGTCATTTACAGTAAGAGGCATTGTTCATGATCATCTTACATTTTTTAATTTAAAAATATGTCTTCTCCCTTTTCCTTTAGTAGAAACTTTCTTTTCAGCAGCTGGAGTAGATTTGTATTTAGTGTTTCTGAGCCGAGCAGACCTCCTGTGAATTTCCTGCTTACTCTGTTACATAAACAAAGAACAAAAAGAGAAATAAAAACTGTAGAAAGGTTACTGTCCCAATACAACCATCTCACATGGATCCCAGAGTATGCACTTTATAAGGTCATTTAAAACAATGACATAATATCCTACTTAATAACATGATACATAACAGAAATAATCTTTATTAACAGGGAAAAGGTCCAGAGCCTACAACACCGGCTGCATGATCCTGTTTACGATGGTGTAGGTACTGGTCTCTTGAGATGCCTGGTTGCTTCTATCCCAAATATTATTACAATGGGGCAATTTCTGAAGGGCTTTTAAGTTTCTTGCTTCTTCATGCTCTGAATTTCTCACAACAAAAAGAGATGCTTAGGAATGGGCCAAAACAGTGTAGCCCTCCTCAGGCGGTGAGGAGGGGCGTCCAGGTCTCGCAGGGGCAGCGCGATCCGGGAAGCCCGCGCCCGGACAGCCTCCGCGCGAGGGAGCTCACCTGCTTGGCGCCGCCGCCCCCGTTGCTCTGCGGAGGGGTGGCCGAGGTGCTGGCGAAGGTCGCCGCGCCGAAGCCGCCGCCGCCGCCGCCGCCGCCCCCGCCCCCCGTCCCGCCGGCCGCCCCCGAGCCGGAGCCGCCGCCGCCCGCGCCGCCCCGGCCCGTGCAGTGGTGGCAGAGGATCTCCCCCTGAGGGCCCTTCTTCCACATGGAGGACGACGTGGTCTTGCAGACGCTGCAGGTGGGCTTCAGGCCCAGCGGCATGGTGGCCGGCTCGGGCGGCCCCCGCGGGCGCAGAGACACGGGAATGGCGGCCGCTGGCCTGGCCGCCCGCTGGCCGGCCTGCCTCTCCCGGCGACTGGAAGAGCGGCGAGGTGCCGAGTGGTCCGCCCAGGGACGGGGCAGTGGCCGCTGCCCCCTGGAGGCGGAAAGCGGGTCCCGCCGGCTCCGCGCCCAGCCCCAGCCCCCGGAGGCCGCGGCGCCGGGAGGCGGAGCGGGGGCGGGGCGCGCCCGACCGCGGCCGCGGAGGCTTCCGTCGGTGGGCGGGGCCACGCGGGCCGCCCGACCGCCTGACCGGAAGAGCCGTACCAGACGTCTGGGCGCTCGCTGCAGTTCCGCTAGCTGTCGCTTCGGGGCGGGGTTGTCAAACTTTTTTGGTTTACGGAGTAGACTTGCCGGGTAAAATATAGGATGCCCAATTAAGGTGCATTAAACATAAACAACACATCATTTTTTAGCATTAATGTGACTGATGGAATAATAGTTGTTTGTTCAAAATGCATAATTACTTGGGCGTCCTGCATTTTTATTTGCTCAATCTGGCACTTCTATTCAGGACTCCTTTACACTCTTAAAAATTGTAATTTAGGCTCGGCGTCCGTAGCACAGTGGTTACGGTGCACGGCGCCAGCCACATACACCGAGGCTGGCGGGTTTGAGCCCGGCCGGGCCAGCTAAACAACAATGACAACTGCAACAACAACAACAACAACAAACTAGCCGGGTGTTGTGGCAGGCACCGGTAGTCCCAGCTACTTGGGAGGCTGAGCCAAGAGGATGGCTTAAGCCCTAGCGTTTGAGGTTGCCGTGAGCTGTGATGTTACAGTGAGACTCTATTGTAATTTAGACACTATCTTTCGAAATATTTTTGCTTATGTGGATTATATCCATGAACATTTATGTTTTCGAAATAAAAATGCAGTTTACAGTCTAAGATGTCAAGCGGACACTGCTTAGTCATTGGGTGACGTCATTATATGTGCCAGTAAGAAAATGAGAGTGGAAAAGGCAAATAACTGGGTTAGCATTGTTGGAAAACAATTTTGACCCTGAGGACTGCCTGCAAAGGTCTTGGGATCCAACAGTTGACAACCAGCTGAACTAGGAAGGTGCTTGATTTGAAACCATATCGCTTCTATTAATGTCTCCAGTCAGAATGGGCCTCACTGGAGAAACGGACTCTCCTCAGCCTCACTGGGTAGAGCGGTGGTTGCAAACCCTCTTCATGACCCTGAGTTATCTGGACTTGTTATCCTAGGACAGATAGATCGTGATGAATATTTTGGGTTGGGGAAAGAAACATGCATTAAATGCCTGTAGCGAAATTTCACTTAGTGCTGATAACAACCCTGGAACGAGGTACTATCCCTGTTTAATTGTTAATCAGTCATCACTGGAGTACTGCAGTTTGGACTCCCTGCCATCACAGCACCTGCTCTTGACACCACCTCTTGGCTTTCGATAGCCTCTAGGGGTGTGGCTCAGTCTTCCTGGCTCTAAATCTAGGTTTCTGCAACAGTAAAACAAAATGACTTTTGGCCAGGTGCAGTGGCTAACGCATGTAATCCCAGCACATGGCAGGCCAAGGCGTGTAGATTGCTTAAGCTCACAGATTCAAGACCAGCCTGAGCCAGAGTGAGACCTCATCTCTAAAAATGGCCAGGCCTTGTGTTGGGCACCTGTAATCCCAGCTACTCTGGAAGCTGAGGCCAAAAAATCACTTGAGCCTAAGAATTTGAGGTTGCTGTGAGCTGTGCCACCACCATACTCTAAAGTGAGACTCTGTCTCAAAAATAAATAAATGAAACAGTAGATAAGATTGTGGCCTAACAGCTTCTATCAGTCTTTATTTTCTTTATAAAGCCTTGCATGGATGTAAAAATATTAAATAAAATTTCTATATTCTCACTTGTTAAGCTGTCTTAATGCTAATTTAATTCTCAGGTCCAGCCATAGAACCTAATAGGATAGAAGGAAGTTTTTCTTCTCCCACAATGCACTCTATGAGGAAATCTAGGTACTGAGTTCCAGGCTCCTTAATGTATCTGTCTGGCTAACAGAATGCCTCTCCCTGCACCTCATCTGCAAGTTGCTCTCTCTCATTCACTGAAAACTTCCACTCCTAGCTCATCAGCTCCCTGTCTACTACAGGACACTCTTCTGGGTGAGGTCAGCATTCACAAATACAGTTGTCCCTCAGTATCTGTGGCCGTTTGGTTTCAGGACCCCTTAGGAAAACAAAATCCACACTTGCTCAAGTCCCTTATTTAAAATGATGTATTTGCATATAATCTCTAGATTACTTATAATACCTAACACAATGTAAGTGCTATATAAATAGTTGTTACACTGCATTGTCTTTTCATTTCATATTTTTATTTTGGCATTGTTCTTTTGCATTTTTATTTCTTCGAATAATTTCCATCTGTGGTTGTTCAAATCTGTGGCTACCACAGGATGACAGTATAACCACCCAACACCCAGTATCTCCAAACCTCCTCATCCCACACATTTTTTCTTTTTTTTTTGAGACCAAGTTTCACTTTGTCGGCCTGGTGGAATACCGTGCTGGGCTTAAGTGATACTCTTGCCTTAGCCTCTCAAGTAGCTGGGACTTCAAGCGCCTGCCACAACACCCAGCTATTTTGTTGTTTTTGTTGCAGTTGTTATTGTTGTTTAGCTGGTCCTGGCTGGGTTGGAACCCACCAGCCTTGGTGTATATGGCTGGCACCATAACCATGTGCTAGGGGTGCTGAGCCTAATCCCACCAAGTTCTATCTCTTGTCTTTGTCAGTTCCTAAGTCCTGGCTGGACTCTGTAATCTTCTGAGATCATTGGGAAGATTTCTGTATCTTTTTCTTATAAATTTACTATAATCTTTCAAAATGAAGTATAATGCACATAACTGTAGAGTATACATCTCATATGTGTACAGCTTAATTATCATAAAGTAACCATACCTGAATAACCAAATCAAGAAGTAGATGCCCAAACCATAGATTTTGTAAATTCCCTTTATTAGGTTAAGGAAGTTTCCCTCTATTTCCAATTTTGTTATGAATGTGTAGGATTTTATCAAATGGTTTTATCTATTAGATGATCATCAGCCTTTTTTCCCCTTTTATTAATGTGTGAATTACACAGATTCTGAATGTTAAATTAACATTGCACTTCCTGGAATGAACCGAACTTGGTCATGATGTAGTATCCTTTTTGTGTATTGCTGGGTTTGGCTTAGTAGTATTTTGGAAGGCAACTATGTTTATCAGTGCCATGCTTGTTTACTACTATTTTGTTTAAAAATTTTACATCTATGTTCATGAGTGACATGGGCTTGTAATTTTCCTTTCTTATAATATCTTTGTTGGGTTTCAGCATCAGACTATGTCAGCCAAAGTTAAGGACTTGGATTTTATTTTGAATGAGACAGAAAACTATTTGAGGGAGGCGGAGCATGATGGCGGACAGAATGGACATGTAGCCCACCTGTCCCAAGTCATCAGGTGAGAGGAAAGGGGGTCTGGACCTTCCCTGTGTGTGGATTATTGGTGTGGACGGACAGCTTGAGATGCTCAGTGAACTGTCAGATTGCTATATATGAGGGGTAATTTAAAACCATAGACTCTGTTATAGAGATTCTTCCCTGCTTGGCTGTGCTGGCCAGCAGGCCCCTCCCTTACAGAGGACAGCAGCTTGCAAATGCTAACAAAACCCAATTGAAGAATATTTATTCCTGAACTGAGGGAGGCATCCAAAAGGAGAGCCACTCAAAACCACGGGGAGCTGGGCAACCTGTTGGACAATTGAAGGGAAGGGATCCCGCCTGGGAAATAGACATTTTGAACTACCCAAAAGGGTGCCCACCTTCCCCCTGAGGGGGAATTGAACAGGAGGGATTGAACAGCCCTGGAGCATTCCTGCTGGAAAATACTGGAGGGGGTTGGCGGTTCAGGCTGCGAAGTGAACTGACGGGTCCCAATCCAAAAGGGAAACTTTGAACCATAAAACTCAGAATAAGGTCCCCGAGCGCTCCAGCTGTGGGAACTGACTACAGCCGCTTCAGCCGCTAGTAGACCCACCAGCAACCGCGCAAACCCAGCAGCACCCTCCCCCACAGCAGATTGCAGTCACCAGTTTGCAGGAGAAATTGGGAGCAGAGTGGAAAGATTTAAGAAGCATGGACTCCTGCACTGAGTGGGAAGGTCGGTCGGGAGTGCTGTCTGGAGCAGAACAGCCGAGGTTACAAAACACTTAGGTGACAAACTTTTACGGACACTCCAAAATGGCGATTGGCCATTGAAAGTGGTTACCATGGTAACAGTATAAACTGTGAATCAGGTATGAGCCTGGCAACCACTCATAGCGCCACCTGGTGTCCAGAAAGTATATTGCAGTATAACTATATTCCTACGAAAGTTGATCCCTACACCATACATATAGATGTATATATGTATATTTCTACATACAAGAATAATAATTTTTGTAGTTGGTGCCTTTTTTTCTTTTGTTCTATTTTTTCCTCACCATTTTCTTGGAAGAGCTTTTGTTAATTTTTTATTACTACTTTTTATATAGATATATTTTTTATTTCTATTTTTTCTAATTTCCTACTTTCTTCTCTTTTAATTTTTCTACAAACACAACTTTTTTCTGTTTTTTTAATCAATTATTTTATGATTATCACTATTTTTATTGCAGTTTTTTTATGTTGCTGCTGTCGTGGGTGTTGTCTGTATGTCTATGTGTCTCCATCTGGTTCTGTATCTATGGGCTTGTGTGTCTGGTAGCCTATGTATCTGTTTATTTGCTCATTTGCTCTCAATGAGCTTGGTGTTATGACCTGCAACTCTGAGCTCCCAGCACTCCCCTCCACTCTCACTCTGAGGTCTGGAGGTCTGCCCCCCAGGAGTCCAGATTCTTGGGTGATTTCTTGAGAGGTGCAGACAGGACCTGGACTGCAGCTGGACAGTGCTGATTCTGCAGCACAGGAGTGAGATGACAGTTGGCTAAGACGGAATCACGCCAGAGTGGCGGTGCCCCAAGGTGCAGAGCAGCAGCCATCTTTAGCAATAACAAGGCCCACTCCCAGATATCCTGTAGCCACTCCTCCTGTCTCCCAGGGCAACCAGATGAGGCTGGGCATCTTTTCAGATGGCAACCACCACGGGACAGACCTGGGACTGAAACATAGGCCCTGTGAGTAAAGGGTTTGCCTGAGGCGGTACTGGCCTGGGTGGAACGCGGGGGCTAGAAAACACACCTGCAGAACGAGGAAACTCCCAGGATGGGGTTGATCCAGAGGACCACCTTGCTGAGCCTAAGATGCACCCAGCCCTCAGGGGATCATCAGCCTATACAAAGGAAGCCAAGAGGATACAGCTAACAACTATTCATGGTGTAACTACAAACCTGCAGGAGTAAAGACAGGGCCTGAGGCACAGGTTCTGGGAACTCAAATCAGCCTCTCCTCTGCAGAGGAATTTATCAGGGTCAGAAACAAACTGCCACAGGATTGTTCCATTCAGCCAGTAACATAAACTAAGGGTGGGGCTGGAAATGAATGAAAAACCCCAGTCTCCATCAAGTGCTCGAGGTTGAGGTGAGGTTGACAGGCCTCACCACCCCCTGCTGGATAGAGGCAGAGAGCAGCGACCTGGATGAGCAGATACAGACTTTCCTGTGATTTAGGCAGGTGCAAATCTCTGGAGTATCTGCTCACTGCAGACAACTGACTGGGTCACAGCCCTGCGGGGCTAGCAGCAATTGGGTGTGACAGAGCTGCAAGGTGGGGAAGGAGGCATCAACCATCCCAGACTGATCTATTTGCTGGGTGGCTCCTACTGACTCCATGCAGCACTGGAGCAAGCCATATTAGAGCAGTCACCAGACCCTTGTGATCCAGTTCCCAATGACCTCTTAAACTCTCCCACCTGAGATAGGTGCTGACTGAGACACTTGATTTGGACATTTTGACCTGAGCCAATTGCCTGGGGACTATCCAGGTGGTGCCCTGGGTGTGTGGTTGTAGGAAGGTTTGATTTTCCTTTTCCAATTGTGGCCAGAGGGGGCGGGGGTGATTAATTGCTGGTATTTCTCCACAGCTGAGACTTCAACCCAGAGTAACTGTTTCACTAAGGTCAAACAGAAACCAGCTGAAAACAAGACAGAACCACTTAGCCCCACCACACCAAACGGGCCCCAGTTTCTCAGGCCACAGCACTGTACAGGTCCTCAACAAAGCACCAGGAGAAAAATCAAAGGGAGTAAAACAATCATGGGGCAAAATCAGTGGAAAAACTCTAGTAACATGAATAACCAGAATAGATCACCCCCCCCCCCAAGGAAAGATTCGGCAGATGTAATTGAAGATCCCATCCACAAACAACTGGCTGAGATATCAGAAATTAAATTCAGAATTTGGACAGCAAACAAGATTAACAAAATGGAATTAGGAATTCAAGGAGAAATTTAAAAGTTGTCTCAAGAATTTAACGAATTTAGAGACAAAACCACCAAAGACTTACACACACTGAAGCAAGAATTTGCAGCCCTCAAAGATCTGAAAAATACAGTAGAATCCCTCAGTAACAGAGTGGAGCAAGCAGAAGAAAGAATTTCTGACATTGAAGACAAAGCCTTTGAATGCTCCCAAACTCTCAAAGAGGAAGA